>VDFB02383143.1:0-27578 GCA_007258455.2 Sequoia sempervirens | reverse complement strand
AGGCCAAGCTACCTAAACCGGGTATATAAATGTAAATCTTAAGGAAAACCTAAGGTTGTTTCAGGTGGGATGTGTCATAATGACGGAGTTGTACTCTAAACCCTATTGGCTTAACTCTTCAAAGCTGGAGTGCCACCTAATGGTGATTAATCTCTTTGCCCCATGTATGGCCACTGAAAGGGGGGGTCCAATCAAATACCATTGTTTAGAAAGCCAAAAACCTTCTATTTGCTAGTCCAACACCGGTCAGTGTGAAGCCTTCCACACTTTCGCAGTCAATAGTAGAGGTGATCAGCTCGCCATGGGAGTTTCATGGGGGTTGGAAGCTTGGTTGGCCTGAGAAGAGAGTGCACTGTAAGGGGGAGCCCGTGCAGCCAAACTTCTGGATTCACACGCTACTGATATGCGGTTGGGGAAACCCACGTGGAGTCTAGCAGATATTGTCCTGGCCTAACCTAGGTTGTGCTTGTCTTATTATGTGCTTGGTTACGAATCAACTTAAATCAGACTGTTTGCTGTGCTTTCCAAACATTAATTTAGATAATGGATCATCCAAGAACAAACATGACAAATTTCAGCTAAAAACTGGTCAAAACTGTCCTAGAAAAACTATTTTAGCGCATCTAGGGGAAAACTACAGCGCATTTAAGCTCTATTCTAGCGCATCTGTGTTCTGTTTCGGCGCATTTAGGATTTTCTGCTGCGCATCAGTGCTCTATTTTTGCGTATCTAAGATTTTCTGCAGCGCATTTGACTATTTCTGTAGCGCATTTGGGAAACAGAGTAGCGCTTTTAGGTTTTTGTCACAGACCCGACTTTCTAAGATTTTACTCCCATGTTAAGAAAGTGGAAATCAACCAAGTTCACCAAGAAATCAGTTTTCAATAGGATCAAGAAGCCCAAAACAAATTTAAGTTACAAGAAGACTTTAGATCGCAGAGAATTCCTATATAAGAGTCGAGATGTCTTGCTCCATTATCGCACATTCCTCCATAGATACCAAGACTACATTAGGGGATTCACTGACGATTATGCTGTAGAACCTTTGGCTACCCAAGCTTATTATCAAAGATTAGCATTATCTCAACATCATAATTTGAATCAACCTCTTCAGTTTGAGAACGTACCACAACCTTCAATTGAATATTCAACGCGTCCCAATCAGATCCTTCAGTGACCCTCGATCATATTCAAGGATTTCTTACATATGCCTATTTTTACGAGATCTCAACACAACAAAGCAGGAGAAACACCTCAAGAAGAGGGTGAACGAGATAGTCCTCTTTTTAGTGTAAGTCGCAATCCCCTTTTCAGTAACAACAATATGGCTGACAGAGAGGAAAGTTCGATACTTAAGAACAAAAACATGAACAAAACTCCTATAGGTAGTGATGATGAACAAGACGACGAACTTGAACTTAGAGAGGCAGAACAAAATCCCAAGTTTCTTAAAGCCCTTGAAAAGATTATACAACGTGACAAAGAGAAATACTTTCTTTTTCTAGCAGATCAAGGAGCTAAATTGCCTAAAGATTTTGATACTGAGAAATTAAAAACCATCGAGGAAGAGCCATCCCCATCTGAATATGCCTCCTTCAAAAAAGAGTTTAGAGAAATGCAGGGAGAAATCAAAGAGTTACGAGGAGGAACCACAACCAAGAAGTACACTTTGGATGACATATGTCCTTATCCTTTTGATAGAAGTCTCAACATGATTCCATTTCCTAAACACTATGAAATCCCCAAATTTGATCGTTATAATGGAAAATCAGACCCAGTTGACCATGTTAGAGACTTTCGAAACATGACATTGGAATTTTCCCACGAAGATACATATTTATTGCGATTATTTCCTCGAAGCCTTGGAGTCAACTCTATGGAATGGTTATCTAAGATTACACCTCCTATTCGAACATTTGAGGAACTGATGAATTTGTTCATAAAACAATACTCCTACAATGTTCAACACCAGATCACCATGATTGATCTTTGCAAAGTTACGCAAAAACCTGGGGAATCTTTCACTACCTTTCTTCAAAGATGGAGGAGAATGTTCGCTAGGTACCCCTGTCATGTCCCTGAAAAGGAGAAAATGGTTACTTTCATCAATAGCCTCAACTCAGAAATGAGTTATCGTTTAAATCTACACTGTCCACCTTCCTTTGAGAAACTGATTGAAGATGCCATCACCATCGAAAGTGCTTTGGTCAAAAGAGGGACCATAAAACTTGATAGGGACAACCCTGCCTCATCTAACCATTACAACAATCAGGACAAGTCCAAGTTTTGGACCCGCAACAAGAATGTTGTAAATGATGGCGTTGTAGATGCAAATCATATCACGACTAAGCCATTTATCTTGAGCACTCCTCGTAACAATAATTACAACCATGTCAATTCAGTCGCAAATCAAGGAAACAATCATCCCCCTCCAACGAACTACAATCAAGGGACTGCCAACAACCAAAACCACTGGAACAACAACAACAACAACAACACTTCAGGGAATACCTCAAACACGAAACCACAATGCTTTCCATTCTTCTCCAATAGAAGAGCTTTTACTCCACTAGGACAATCCTTAGAATCGGCTTTCAAAGAAGTCATGGAAAAGAACGTCCTTATGTTACCCCCACAACGCAATTACGAACCTAATGTAAAACCTCCATCATGGAACGAAGCTTCTTTTTGTGACTACCATAGGTGCAGAGGTCATCATACAAACAACTGTCAAGGTTTGAAACACGCTATTCAAGATCTCATTGACAAGGGCATTATCACAGTAGAAGGACAACAAAAATCCAACGAAGATCACCAAGCATTTCGAAATCCTCTACCAAATCATCAAAAGGGAGAATCGTCTGACAAAACCGTGAACCAAATTGATGATAATGTAATCTGTCACCTCTATACGGACGATGAGCGAGTCAATGTCATAAAAATCAAAGAGAAAGTAGACAATGGACAAGTAAACGTCACAACAAGAGCACAAGCTAAGGTTGTTTTGAAAGGTACCTCTTCAAAATCCAATGAGACCTCTCCTCAACACCAATACGACTTAGTTAACCAACTTCGAAAAACTCCAGCTCAAATCTCCATTTTCGAACTTCTGAAGATTTCCCCTGCACATAGGGAAATTTTAGATAAAACCCTCGTTGAAACGACTGTATCTACGGATTTGGATGTGAATCGATTTCAAACCATGGTAGGACATTTGTCCTCCCCCACATGCCTTTCATTCTCAGACAAAGATGATGTTTCCTTAACTCATCCCCACAATTCATCATTATACTTAGAGGTCATGATCCACAAATTCTGTGTCAAACGTGTTCTAATAGATGGAGGGGCTGGTCTAAACATATGCACTTTGAAGGTGATTCAAGCATTAGGATTTGCCGAAGACTCCATTGATCCTAGAAGGAAGATTACCATTAAAGCCTATGATGATGAGGAGAGAACGTTTAAAGGTCTAATCATGCTACCAATCAGAGTGGGACCTGTTATCAAAAATACCTTTTGCCAAGTTTTAGAGCGAGATCTTGCATACAATATCTTGTTGGGTCGTCCTTGGATCCATGAGATGCAAGCTGTTCCGTCCACTTACCACCAATGTCTTAAGTTTCCATATGATGGACAGGAAATTACTATACCAGCTGATAACTCAAACGCCCAAACTTGTGCCAATGTCAAAGCTCATCAAGATACTTTGGTTCCGAATAATCGAGAAGCACTTGCTGATACTTCTTCTCAACATGCTACACACATCAGTTAGTTAACTAAAAGTTTTGACAAGAAACTACAGTTCAAGGAAAGTGGAGTTGGGGAATATTCCCTTTGTCTTGCTAATCTACCTATGTCTCCTCGATCACATGGAAAACCTTCTATTACACCACAACAGATATCAGCAGCATCAACATCAGCACAAGTACAAACAGAGCCCACTACCAAGTTCAATGGACAATTTATCAAAGAAAAATTTCCCATGGGAGATCCTGAGGACACAACAATTCTAGATTGGCTCTATAAAGATGAAGAGGACACAATTCTAAACGTCACCTTACCAACAGAACAATATGGGAAAGGATATTCTATCATGCAAAAGATGGGATATGATAATGGTCCTCTTGGAAAGAGAAAAGAAGGCGTAGTTGAGCCTATCCATCTTCCAGGACTTGCGGCATATGATAAAACTGGAATAGGCTATGAGGCTACCCAATCTAAACAATCCCAAGGTAATGTTTTTACACTGCAAAAAGGTTCCGATAAGAATGAAACATGTTTGGTATCAGTCCTGAATTACATTGCAAATAACTCTGACACAGATTCTGCTGAATATGAATGGGATACCATCCATGATAACAAATTTTGGAGAGACAAAGAGGTAGATGTCATACATAAGTATACACCCGCTTTGATCAAAGGAGAAGGTTCAAGATCCCAACCACAAGAATCTGAACCACAAAGCAACTATGAGTCTAGTGATACTGAGTCAGATTTTAATGAACAAGATTATCAGGAGAATAGTCCCATCATTGACCTATCTCATACCTCGGATCCTACCGATAACTCTGTCTTGACCCTAACCATCACCAATTTTACACAACCAGACGACGTCCTACCATTAATCCATCCTGATCTCATTGACTGGGATCTTACCGAACCTATGGATATACCTATTTTTCCAAACGACGAAGCTATCATAAACTTCCTTTCCGCCGATGATGTAAATAATTGTTCCACTAGCGATTTTCGGTATGAAGTCTTTAATCAAGAGAGTGTCAAGTCTCCTAGCTGCAAAAAAGAAAATAAAGATAAATGGTCTAGTGGTGAAAACCACAATCTGGCAGTACTAGATCAAGCAAAAGACAAAATAAAGAGCGTATCAGAGGGTGAAAACCTTTTTAAGGCACCATCTGATGGGACTCTTGACACTCTCCCAGAGCATTATCATGAGCGATCATCCATCTTGACTGAGCCTACAAAGGAAATCAACATTGCAACTGCAGATAATCCAAGGATCCTACAGATAGCTGAATCTATGACAGCTAAAGAAATCCCAGAGTTCATGAATTTTCTCAAGAAAAATCAAGTCAATTTTGCATGGTCATATGCAGATATGCCCGGCCTTGATCCTGATCTTATTATGCATCATTTATCTATCAAATCAGGAGCCAAACCAGTAAAACAAAAACTCAGAAAGATGAATCCTCATATTGCACTATTGGTTAAAGAAGAACTCAAGAAGCTCCTCGATGCAGGTTTTATAAGATCAATTGACTATGTCGAATGGATTTCCAATATTGTACCAGTAGAAAAACCAGACAAACGTGTAAGAGTATGCATTGATTTCAGAGATCTTAACAAAGCTTGCCCAAAGGATGACTTTCCGCTTCCAAGTATCGACACTATAGTTGATCTAACAGTAGGCCATGCCATGTACTCATTAATGGATGGTTTCTCGGGTTACAACCAAATCAAGATTGCACCAGAAGACCAAGAGAAAACAGCTTTCACTTGTCCGTGGGGAACGTATTGTTGGAATGTCATGCCTTTCGGCTTGAAAAATGCTGGAGCTACTTATCAAAGAGCTATGACTACGATCTTTCACAACATGATGCACACATTCATGGAAGATTATGTAGATGACATATTGGCAAAATCACACACCAGAGAAGGAAACTTGGAGATACTATCTAAAATATTCACCAGATTGGAGAAATTCAAAGTTCGCTTAAACCCTAAGAAATGTGTTTTTGGGGTCACGTCGGGAAAACTGTTAGGATATATTGTTTCAGAAAAGGGAATTGAAGTAGATCCTGCTAAAGTTTGCGCAATCATGGAGATGCCTCCCCCAAAGAACATTAGTCAGTTGAGATCCTTACAAGGGCGACTCCAGTCTATCCGCAGATTCATTGCATAATTGGCTAACACAAGTCTACCATTCACACATCTCCTACATAAGAATGTTCCTTTTAGATGGGATGATAAATGTGAAATGGCATTTCAACAAATCAAGCAGTACCTGATGAATCCACCAGTTCTTGTACCACCAAATCTAGACAAACCATTGATTCTGTATATTGCTGCAACCGAGACATCTTTGGGAGCATTATTAGCACAAGAAGACCATGAAGGGAAAGAACGGGCAATTTATTACATCAGCAGAACATTGACAAGTCATGAGCTTAGTTACACTTTCATTGAGAAGGCTTGTTTGGCAGTCGTCTTCGCTTCCCAGAAATTCCGACATTACATGCTAACTCATACAATTAAGCTTGTTTCCAAAATTGATCCACTCAAGTATCTACTAAGTAAAGCATCACTAACAGGAAGGTTAGCAAAATGGATCATGATTTTGAGTGAGTTCGACATCCACTATGTTGATCGCAAAGCAATAAAAGGATAGGTTATCGCGGATCAACTAGCAAACGCTCCTCTCCAAACAGAGCACCCTTTACACATTGAATTTCCAGATGCTGATGTCTTCACAGCAGACTTTAAGCAGCCATGGTCCTTATACTTTGATGGTTCTTTTACTCAACATGGCTCGGGGGCGGGCATTCTCTTCATCACCCCTCAAGGGAAAACCATTCCTCGGTCCTATAGGTTAATGTTCCCATGCACCAATAACATAGCCGAATATGAAGCACTAATCACTGGACTGAAAATAGCATTGGAATGGAGGATTACCGAGCTACAAGTTTATGGTGACTCACAACTAGTCATTAATCAAATCAATAATGACTATCAGACTAAAGATGACAAGTTATTACCATACAAGAAGATGATTGATGACTTCAAGAAGTATTTTGTGGACATTCAGTTCACACAAATTTTGAGGATTGACAACAAAGCAGCTGACGCTATGGCTATGATCGCCTCATTGATACAACTCCCAGACAAATGGACTCACTATGAATTTCTGGTGGAACAATTATTTACACCTGCCTATGACACACCTGAAAGCCAAATTATCTGTCACCTAGTAGGATCTGATTCACCCTGGTATGGCAAGATTTATGCATACCTAAAAGATGATATATTACCACCTGACTTGTCCCGCAACCAAAAACGTAACTTTATCTGACAATCCTCTCGATATACCCTTATCGCTGATACCCTTTATTGACGTGGTCTTGATGGTACTTTACTTCGATGTCTTGAACGTGACGAATCCGACAAAGCTTTACAAGAAGTTCATGGGGGCATTTGTGGTACTCATTCGAGTGGACTAACCTTATCCAAAAAATTGATTAGAATGGGTTACTATTGGCCTACAATGGAAAGGGAATCATTTACCTTTGCTAAAACATGCTCAAAATGTCAGATTCATGGGAATCTTATTCATGCTCCTGCACAAGAACTTCATTCGTTTACACCCACCTGGCCATTCTCTCAATGGGGGTTAGATCTAGTGGGAAAAATTCATCCTTCTTCTTCAAATGGGCATAAGTTCATCATCACAGCAACAGAATATTTCACTAAGTGGATTGAGGTAGTACCTCTCTCTAAAGTCACTGGAAAACAGATCTCATCCTTCATTCTCAACTACATTATTTGTCGATATGGTATTCCTAATGCCATTATTACAGATAATGGTCGACCATTCAAAAATCAGGATGTTGATGAACTTTGTGACAGATTCCATATTCAGCACAGATATTCCACGCCTTACTATCCTCAAGGGAATGGCCAAGCAGAGGCCTCAAACAAAACCATACTAAAGATTTTGAAGAAGATTGTCAATGACTCAGGGAAGGATTGGCATGTTCAATTCAATCCCGCCTTGTGGGCTTACAGAACTAGTGTCCGAACACCAACAGGAGCAACACCTTTTGCCCTCGTCTATGGAGCAGAAGCCATACTGCCTTTAGAGGTAGAAATACCTTCCTTAAGAGTATCACTGAAAGGCCTCATAACAGATGAGGACTACAGAGTTTCCCGACTCCAAGAGTTAGAACTTTTAGATGAAAAGAGACAGAGAGCAGCAGACCATTTAAAAGCATATCAACAGATGATGGCTCGCAGCTATAATCACAAAGTCAAGCCACGTACCTTTCAGGTGGGTGATCTAGTTCTAAAAGAGAACCACAGAATCAACAAGACAGAGAAAAAGAAAGGAATGTTTGAACCAAATTACAGTCTTATGTGGTTACAGCAGCCTCACTTGATCTGGAGAGCATACAAGTTATCAACGCTTTAAGGAGACCTATTGATGACCCCATCAACAAGATATACATCTTGCTAGCGTATTATGTTTATCAAAGTCTTGAAGAAATACAAAATAGAAAAAAGGCTAAGAAATACAAAAATAGTGAAAAGTCCCTAAGAAATACAAAACAAGAGGAAAAGTCCTCACAGTAAACAACAAAAAAAGGTCCCAAGAAATGATAAAAATAGCGTAAAAAGTCCTGAAGAAATACAAAAATGTTAGTGTCCCGAAGAAATAAGCAAAAAATGCTAGTAAAAAAAAGTCCTCAAGAAATCCACACAAAAAACCAAAAACATTTCAAAAATACAAAAAAATCCCAAAAGAGAGAATGTCATAGGGTGAAACTCGCAAACAAAGCATGATTTAAAATACAAAAAATCAAAAAGAAATCGAAAATGCAATAAATACGAGTAGTGAAAACTGCAAAATGACGCTTATCCGTATCTCCATCGCATAGTTCCTCACACTCATCTTTTCAAAAGCTTTCCTTTTTCCGCATCTTTTTTTCCGCATCTTGAGGTCATTAATCGCACCATCCTACCGCCATTTGCCTAGAGAGTTAAAACGTCTTACCATGGCTTGATCGTTTGTACATATTCCTTTCCGCAAGTTGTGTCAATCAACAAGGCAAAACTCAACTGGGGGCACTTAACTTTCAAAGCATACTAAAACAGCTAGACCATGACATAGCAATACGAGCATACCAACAAACAACAAACTCCTTTGTCAATATTATCCGCTCATGACACATTTTTCAGCAAGATATCATGTCACTTGTCTATTGGATGATCCAAATATCTGAATAATGTATGCATTAACAGTATTACATGTTTGATTAAAAGTTGTTTGATTTTCGATATCATTACTCGGGAGCATACTCAATGATGTACTGCACTAGAGTAGTAAGGAACGAGAATGATTTTTCTTTGTCTGTTGTCTTGAGGTTAACAGCCCAATCTAATGCAAATATGTCAAAGGACATGATGCTCAAAGAAAATATCATCGATGACAGTTCCACATTTGCATCAGAACGGTGGTTAATCTTTGTCTGTTTATGCAAGAAATGCTCAGGTCATCTCGGTTCAATTATACCTCGATGTTTGTGTTCGCTTGCTATATCAAAATTCATGAAAGTTGTACTCTGGTCATCATTGGCGCTAATTTCCCCTCTGATGCTTGTACATACTTCCAACATTTTAAATGTTCTATGATGATTCAAGAAGGCTTATAACAGGCTCAACAAACTCGTTAGTTTCATATAGTTGCATGTTCATTAGCTCATTGTATATATTTGCATATTGGATTCATATTCGTATTTTGAAGGGCTAAATGAAGGTATTCAAATGGTTGTTATTAAGTTTTGACCTTTTCGTGGAGGACATTTGGACATTTAATTCATTACATTCATCCATTTCATATCATCATTCCATTTATCATTTATCATTTCATTTTTCATAATCATTTTTCATTTTTCATTTATCATTCATTATTCATTTTTACCATTTCATATCATTACCATTAATATTTCACTACCATTTCCATTATCATTCAGTTATCATTTCATCATCTTTTCATTCATTATCCATTATCATTCATTTATCATTTATCATTTCATCATCTTTTCATTAATTATTCTTTATCATTCATTTATTATTTCATCATCTTTTCATTCATTATCCATTATCATTCATTTATCATTTATCATTTCATTTTTCATTATCATTTTTTTTCATCTATCATTTATCATTCCATTATTTGCTTCTCATTTATCATTCATTTATCATTTTATCATCTACCGTTGCATTACCATTCACATTTATCATTTTATTATCATGTTACCATTTTACATATCATTTTACCATATTACCATTCATACCACATTCATTTTCTACCATATCACGATGCATTTCATACATGGAAAATTCAAAAAGAAATTAACATCTCACATATATACATACATCATCACAAAATCATTGCATACACATCATAATCACTAGATCATCCTGCATCATATGGATTAGTCCGCACATGTAATAAAAGCATATCAAAATCCATCTCATAACATACATGCATAAATGTCATATCCATATCATATCATAAATGCATGAACATAAACATCATCAGAAATACCGCCACTGCATATCATCACTCATCAAAATAATACAAATGTCCAAATGTCCAATGAAACTAATAAAAGGTCAGAACATAAATACATCATACATGATCAAAACTCAGTATACATAATGAATCAAGCCCCAAAATGGCTAACTGGTCGATGCCCCTGACGGAGCTGGTCCAGAAGGAGGTGGCCTGCCGCTGGTCCCTGCATCAGGATCCCGTCGAGGCCCGGTAACCTCTCTGTCGTGTGTCGATGTCCGGGATCGGGTCCTCGTCCGGCTGTGTGATCTGGGATAGGGCTCTCGCCGCTCAGGAGGGCATAGCTCCTCGTAACAAACTCTGTAGTACTCTGCCTCTCTGGCTGCCTCGAATCCCTCTGCAATGGCCTCTCATAGGGATGTACTCTCTACGGTACCCATCAATCTCTATGCTACACCCTTAGCCTCCTGTGCCCGCCGTCTAAAGGCATCCCTCTCTGCTACTAACTGTGCCACCTGAGGATCTGGGCAGGCATCTGAACCTATACCTGTGCCTGAGCCTGTGTCTAAGCCTGTGCCTGAGCCTGTGCCTGTAACTGCATTATCATGCTCTGTGCCTGCACCAACTGACTCTGAAGCTGTGCCTGCTACCCCTGAAAAGTCTGCACCTGACCTTGCAATGCATCTATCTGTGCCTACTGGGACGAGGATGTCACCCTAATCATCGTCTGTGGCCTGGCACCAGATCTGGACCGCCGAGGAATCTGTACTATGCCGAGACTATCTAGTATCTGCTATCTCTGCCCATCCCCGTCATCTCCATCATCTCCGTCCTCTGAGCTGCTCTCCTCCTCCTCAGCACCACTCTCCTCGCTCTCCTCTCCCTCCTCCTCCTCTCCACCCATAGCCTGCTCCCCTCCACCCATAGCCTGCTCTCCACCTGCCACACCTCCCGATATCCCTACTCCTAGCTGTGGGACTGCTCTGATGGCCCGTGCCTCATCTGGCACTGTGAATCGTGGAAAAGGATGCGTATGAAAGTACTGGGCATAGTCATCTGTCATCCCTGCATCCAATATGTCTGGCCTGTCCACCCATACCTCGGGCTGTAAAGATGTGTACTCTGTATAGGCTGCCTGGTAGGGAATGCATGGCCCCCCATCCTGTATCCCCCTTGCGCTGCCCATAATGAGCAACGCCCTGGGGCATCCCCTGCGTAAAACCAAACTGTCTCAGCACCCGTAGTGCCAAAAACCTCTCAATGATAAAGTCCACTTCATCAGAAGTTATAAGCGGTTTGCGCACAAGCGAAAATCTCTAAGCCCGATCGTCGCCCGTACCTCGCGATGCATTATGCGACCTCCATATCCGCGACATCACATCCATCACAGTACTTCGCCACGGTGCTCTACCTTGCCCGACTCTGGCGGACGAACGCACGAGGAATACGCGTATAAATGCGGCCTCCTGGCGGTCTGCATGCAGTGCGGTGAAGTGCGGTGGCGGCAATGGCGTATCACAGCCGGATGCGTAATATTAACTCCCTTTCGCCGGGGCTAGTGGATCCTCTGTATACAATCCGATGAAGGTCATGATACATATCCACCAAGATGCAGCTCCCCTAGGCAAATCTCCGCGGCTGAGTGATCATCCACTCTAGCATCCTCCCCCACCCCACGACAAATCCCTTGGACCGATGGTCCGGTCCAAGGAAACCTCCAACAAATGCTGCCAATACCGCTACTAGAGCTGGATACCTGCTGAAATCATCCCAGTCTATCCAGTACCCATAGATACCGGGATCACCACATATCTGTTGTAATGCCTCTGTCCCACCAATCTCCTTGTGGTCATAAACCACAAGGGCTCCAACCACCAGGATCCCCAAAATCTGATACACGTCCTTCGGTGTCACACTCATCTCACCCGTCGGCAGGTGGAAGGTGTTATGCTCAGAATGCCATCTCTCGGCCAAGGCCGTCAACAGCCCCCTGTTGGCCCGAATGCCTCGCGGCATGGTCAAAAATGGCCCCAATCCACAATCTGCAATCACCTGTAACTCGGCCGGTGTCAGCTCGCCTATCCGCTCCCAGCACAAGGGGAACCGCTCTCTGATCTGGAGGCTTTTGAAAGCCTTCTATTTTGTCCAAAAACATCACAACACCCAACATAACATATCAATAATCTATATTAAATTAGCACCATCAATCTACATCTGACGTATCTAAAAATCTACTCTCTATCAGCGTTTGCTAACGTTTTCTTTTAGGGAAAGCAAATTTATCAACCTATATCTTTGTTTGTATTTCAATCATGAATGAAAATTCAATCCTCATCTACTATTTGTTTTCTATCGCAGAAAGCAAAATCTACTCTTTGTTTTTCAATCGCGAGAAGCAAAGTTATCAAATTCAAATCAGTCAATCTCTCATCTACTATTTGTTTTCTATCGCAGAAAGCAAAATCTACTCTTTGTTTTTCAATCGCGAGAAGCAAAGTTATCAAATTCAAATCAGTCAATCTCTCATCTACTATTTGTTTTCTATCGCAGAAAGCAAAATTTACTCTTTATTTTTCAATCGCGAGAAGCAAAGTTATCAAATTCAAATCAGTCAATCTCTCATCTACTATTTGTTTTCTATCGCAGAAAGCAAAATCTACTCTTTGTTTTTCAATTGCGAGAAACAAAGTTATCAAATTCAAATCAGTCAATCTCTCATCTACTATTTGTTTTCTATCGCAGAAAGCAAAATCTACTCTTTGTTTTTCAATCGCGAGAAGCAAAGTTATCAAATTCAAATCAGTCAATATCTCATCTACTATTTGTTTTCTATCGCAGAAAGCAAAATCTACTCTTTGTTTTTCAATTGCAGAAAGCAAAGTTATCAGTTCTCTATTCGATTTTCTATCCTATCAACATGATGATCCGACAATTTATCTATCTATTGACTAAAAAAGCAATTTTCATCATTCTTTTTCAGCAAATGGCCATTCTGGAAAAAATTTCCTAAATGCGTAACTCTGTTGCTCATATGCGCTAAAAACCCATATGCGCCAAAGTTTTCCTCGAAAGCGCAACACTGTTTCCTAAATGCGCTAAAACTCTGAATGCACAACTCTGTACCGCAGATGCGCTATTCTATCTATCAAAAGCGCAATTCTAACATTTTTGAACCAAATCCTAAAAGCGCAGTTCTGTGCCCTAGATGCGCTAAATCTCCGACCTAGCCTATTTTGACCTAAATGCGCAACTTTATCTGTCGGATGAGCTAAAAGATCAGTTCGTGACCTGTGCCTAAATGCGCTACGGAAAACCCTAGATGCGCTAAACTATTTGTCGAATGCGCTAAAACTACACCTACATGCGCTAAAACGTTCCAAAAAACTTGCAGTCTAACTTGAAATCAATCCAAAATCGATCAAAAATGCGAAATTTGACAACTTAGAGGTTTCGAATCACTCACCGGTGGTCCATATGCTGCTGGTCTCTGATACCGTCACGCTCGCTCGAACCTATGTCTGTGCACGGGGATCACCATTTCGCCAAGTCACTCTCAGAGCTCAAAATTCACTGTAGCAGCAGGGTGAAAATGACACCTCATTTTACCCCTTTTACCTTATAAGGGTCTTTTCAGGATGGGCAGTAGGGGCATTTCCCATTTTTTTTTCATCTTCTTTTTTTTACTGGGGCATCAACTACATTATCTATCAGGAGCTAAATCATTGTTCCTCATCAATTTCTTTTTCTGTGATTTATCTCCCGAGGGGGCATCATCAATATCAAAAACCAGAAACATATCAGGGGAAAATTTTTATTTTCTTTGAAGTAATATGTTTCACACATCACTTCAAAGAGGGGCAAAATGTATACGCATAAAAATGGTCATGTCTATAATCCTGCAATTAATTAAATATTTATTATTTAATTAATTTTCTAAAGTCCTCTACATATGATTAAATTTAATTAATTTAATTATATTGTTCATTCATCTTATTCTTCTTCCATAATTAAATAAATTTATTTTATTTAATTATTTTCATATGTCCACTTAATTAATTAAATAAATACATTCTATTTATTTAAATTAATTATCATTGTTTGAATTTAAATTAAATCTTTTGATTTTAATTAAGTTTAAATATTTCTCTTTCTTCTATTTTACCTATTCTTTCTAATTAATTAAATGTTTCATTTAATTAATTCCTCATAAAAGTGATTTAATTAAATAAATCTTATTTAATTAAAAATATCTTATATTTTCTTTCTAAATCCAAAATTAGGTATTTTAACCTAATTGTGCAATCTTCTCATATCATGATTAAATATTTTATTTAATTATGAGATATTCTGCTTTTTTCAATAAAACATGATTAAAGCTCTTTTCTCATCACCAACTTTCTTCTGCTTTTAAAAGCTCAATTAAATATTTTATTTAATTAAGGAAGGTTGAATGTGCTCCACAAATAAATAATTGATTTTTTTTTAATTAATTATTTATCAGCTTTTAATCTTTCTTTTATTCTTATCTTCCATTCTTTTCCTCTTTCATAATAAAATAGAAAAATCTGTTTCTAGGGTTCTTCTATCTTATCCTTCAGTTTCATCTTTCTTCAACCGTTTGATCTACCAGGAATTATCACAACCGTCAATCGAGACAGTCAATCAGAATCAGTCAGAAAGCCCTATAAATACCTGTGTGAATCCAAACATTGGTAATAGGCAATTAAGTAGAGTTTATGCATTTAATTCATTTAGTATTCATTTGTCATAGCATCTTGTTTATTTCAAGTTTCTTAGCTAAAATCATCATCAATAGCTTAATCATGCATTCATATCATAGCAAAAATCAAAAACATTATCTATCCCCCGATTCTGATTTATCTAAAGATAATGCTCCCAAAGATAATGCTCCCAAAGATAATATTAGCTAAAGATACGGTGGGCGCCAAATTATTGTGTGTATGAAAATATGATCAATTTAAATCAATAACAACACAATCAATAAAACATTAAATCAAAAAAACCAAAAGAAAAATAGAAATAAGCAAACTGTTAATGGCAGTTTCTTCGAAGTCGTCTTATTGTCCTCTATCTCCAGCGTTTCGTCTTTGCTCAAGTTGCTCTCAAATCTGGAATGCCAAGCTCAACGAAGTAGGCTACTGAAGAACAAGATTTAAAAATAAATGCATACTATACTAAGAATGCAAGATTTTGAAGGTTGATAATAGAGGAATGTTGGTTGCTCAAATTCTGCAGCATAACAATGTGATAAAGGTTTGAAGGAGAATGATTGGATTTGAAGAATAATTTTGACAGAGTGTGGATACCTAAGAATCAACCTCCTACAAGTTTACCGAATTTAAAATCACTTAGCTAATTTTATGTGTGTGTGAAAATTATTAAGTGCATAAATGAATTAAAATCAGTTCAAACACACCAATAGAACATTATAACAAAAACAGAAATATAAAAGGAATAGAGATGTGCAAACTCAGTATCCTGTTTCCGTTGTCGTCCTATCATCCTCTATCTTTAGTGTTTTTGTAGATTCCAGCCTTGTGTTCTCAGATTAGTGGCTAGGCTCAACAATCTGTCTTCCTAAAGAACGAGATTTTTGCTATGATATGAATGCATGATTAAGCTATTGATGATGATTTTAGCTAAGAAACTTGAAATAAACAAGATGCTATGACAAATGAATACTAAATGAATTAAATGCATAAACTCTACTTAATTGCCTATTACCAATGTTTGGATTCACACAGGTATTTATAGGGCTTTCTGACTGAAATGTGTGTGTGAAAATTATTAGTCTAAAATCAAAAACATTTATCTGCAAGTTTTCTGAGAGGATTTCACGTTCTGGTATTCGGCTTTCTGACAAAAATTCTCGTTTTAGAGAATCTAAGGGTTTTCTGTAGTGCAAACAAGGGTTTATGTAGTGCATACAAGGCTTTTAATGGTGTTTTTTTGCAGGTTTTTACCAACTTTGTTTTACAGATTTGACAAGTTTTGGACAAAACTGTAGGTTTTACAAAGTTCTTCATATCTTCTACACACCTACGAATTGTTTTACAATATTTTTACAAAACCTTGTACATCATCTCAAGAGACTACAGTAAAAAAATCGAGGATTTATCATCATTTTTGTGGAAGTTATTTCAATTTTAAGTATTTTCATAAATTTGACTTTCTGGACGCAAATCGATGAATTTTTTAAAACTTTTTACATTTTTGGAAATATCATGAAATTCTAATGAGGGTTTATGTTTTACAGATTTAGTTTGGAGGTCAAATACAATGCGAAAAAGTTCAATCTTCGTTTTCTATATGGTTTTCATAAATCCGCGATTCTGAGAGCAAAATAGAGAATTTTTCTTACTTCTTTACATTTCTGGAAAGCTCTCAGAAAATTAGTTATCATAAGGAGCTCTAGTATCAGCAATATCATTCACATCAAAAATTTGGAAAGCGAAAATAACCAGGTGCACTTGTTTCATCATTCATCTCTTAATCTTGTTTGTCACATCTTTCAATTTGGGACATAAAATAAAATCTTGTTTGATCACATCATTGCAATTGGTTTAAAACAAAAAAAAATCTTGTCTTCAATCACATTTCAAAAATTGGGTCTAAAATTAATCATTGTCTTCCATCACATCTTGATTTGGGATCTAAAAAGAACGAGTGCTTCATTGTTTTCTTCTAAACATTTCAATTTCTTAAGGGAAATTAATCACTGTGAGCGTGAATCAAGTGTGTGTCTTCCAAAACACCTCACTTGGTTCGCTTTTGTCAAAACCCTTTTTAGGAGGCCTGCTTGGAGCACACACCCCTCCAAGGGAAGACCTCAATTAAAGTGTGAATCGAAAGACACGCTTGTTTGGAAGTTGAAATCTTGTCACTCTGAGCTAAGCCCCAAAGAACTTTATACCTTTGGGAAGTGAAGGTGAAGGGTGGGTTACCCCTTTCTCCCAGCTTATTGGTAGGATTTTTCTTTCAAAATCATCCCTAGTCAACCTTGTGAAAACTCACTTGAGACCTAATTGGCCATACCGCACTTGACTAGTCATCAGGCTTGTTGTTGTGTATTCAAGTGTTTGCTTAATCATAACATCTAATCTTGGAAGAAAAACTTATCATTGTGCTTGGTGTGTGTGTTCATGCATTTACATGTGAGATCTTGTGTTTGATAGTGCCCAAGTCAAATTTCCAATAAACTCTTGCCACATCATCCAAATCACCCAATCTTATCATTCCACATCATATCCTAAGCATTATCATTTCTTTAATCCAATCAACATCATTTTACACCATGGAAACATGGGAAGACATGGCACAAGAGCTTGTCCACATGCTTCATGATGCTAAAACAAGTCAAGCACTTTTATCCCAAAAATTCATTCAAAGCGCCCATAAAATTATCCAAAAACTTCAAGAAAACAATTCACCTCAAATCCAATACCTCGTAATTCAAGCCAAATACCTCATAGCCACATGTCAAATCCAACAACCACAACATCATCCCCTATCCATTCATTATCAACCAATTCCACCTCAACCTAATGTGTCATCCCTTTCCACCTCATACCAATCTAATCAATCCACTTCTTTGAATGACAATTCCACATCAACCTATCAATCCACATCACGAAAAACAACATCATCCAAATTCAATATTCTTGAATTTTTTGAGAAGCCCAAATCTAAGCCATCAAATAAAATTGACCAATCTAATCCATCTACTTCTTTGCATTTCAATGCCACATCAACACATCCATCAATATCACAACAAGAACATAGGAGCCCAAGTCCACCTTTGCAACAAAATCAAGAGCCTTTAAGTTCTCATGCAACCATTCACAAGGGGAATACTGATATAGGTTATGTACTCTCAAAGTATATATACAATAAAAATAAAAAACCTAAGCCAACACCTTCCACCCCTACACCTCCAAAGGATGTGACCCAAGGGCTACAAGCAAGGAATCAAACATCACCATGTCCTCCAACACATATACTTGAACAAACAAAAGAGTCCTCAAACGTCATGCCAAGTCCTTCAAGTCAATCATGTCATCCACAACCCCTTGAGTCAATTCAAGAGTCTCATGTCATAAGTCCAAGTCACCCTCTTTCATGCTCCTATGTTGTTGACCATCAAGAACATGCCAAGTCTCTCCATGAGAAATCCCCTTCCACTTCCGTTCAAGAAACCCAAGAGGCATGTCAAGAGTCTACTCCCAAGCATGTGGAAACATCAAGCCCTAGTCCTAATCAAGATCAAATCATTTTCATCCAACCTATCCATAATCTATATCATTTTTATGATCAAGATGATATCCATAATGATGAAGAGCCTATCCATGAGCAACTTGATCCTATACACATCCATGAGAAAGATATTCCAAATTCACCTCCACCTAGTCCTATCCATGAACTATCAACATCCACTTCTCTTGATGAGACATATGCCTCCCAAGCCAACATAGAAGATCAAACAAATACCTTGGATCTAAGTGAACACAATGCTAATCAAGATCCTAATGATCCTTCATCACCCACTATCGACCCCATTGTAATTCCTCCATCCTATCCTAGTGGTCTTTCCACCCTCATTCATGAATGTTCCTCCTTAGAACAACAAAAACCATTATCTTCCCTTGCTTCATCTTCTCCATCCAAGAGGGAACTCATGTCTAGTGTTCTACCTACACCTAGTCTCATTGTCCATTGCACACTCCAAAACATGAACCACCAAGGTAAAGTTCTAGACCTTCATGAACAAGATGTTTTGGAGCCCATCCATGTCAAAGTCCCTCCATGCTCTTATGACCTTGGACCTACACCCCAAGGACAACAACCTAAAGATGTTGGTACTTCTTCCATGCATCCTAAGTCCACTTTCCATCATAAAGCCTATTGTATCCCTAAAACATATGTTGTCATTCCCCCTCCATCATCCTACAAATGTCAAAAGCATGTGACCATACACCTTCCACCATCAACTTTGCCACCATTGCTTCCAACTCCTAATATCCCTCCATCAAATCTGCCACCATTGCTTCCAACTCCTAATATCCCTCCATCAAATCTACCTCCACTTCTCCCAATACCTAATATCCCTACCATTCAATCCTTTTATCCATTTATCCATAAATACCCTAAACATCTTAATCATGACCAACAAAAGCACACATTGTATAAACATGAAGCTTCCACCCATTCCACCATACCCATGGGATTCAAAAGCAAGAATTTTAATGCCTCTACCTATAAAGTCAAAAATCCTAAGGGTTCTCATGCCTTAGGACATCAATACAAAAATTCAAATCAAAATACATCCAAAAAAGTGTATAAGCCCATACCTCCAAAAGTAAAGACCAAAACTAAAATGGTTTGGGTACCTAAGAAAAAAGAAATCAAGTTAAATGAGGCATCCACATCACAAAAATCCCAACCATCCACTTCCACCCCACATTCTCATTCCATTCAAAAGTCTCAAATTCCTAAAACCCATAAGCAAAATAAAAATCATGAAAATACTAAGTTTATGTGGGTACCAAAAAAACATCATCCACCACCTCCTAAGCAAACATCTCCATTGCTTCCTACACCCCATCCACATCAAAAGCTTCAATGTTTATCACAGTGTGTGCAACCATTGGCCATGGTTCCCTTCCATTTCACAACAATTCCACATACCTCCATCTCCTCATCCTTCAACTACTATCATACATATCTCCCCCACCATCTTCCTATGGTCCATGCTTTTGCATAAACCTTTCATCCATCTTTTTTTACAAGTCCTATTCAATCCACATCATCATTCACTATTCCTCATCCATTCTTCCATAAGCCTTTCATAAACTGCCATCTACCTAATCCATCCCTTTCATGTCATCCCTTACCAACATCTATGAGCACTTGACATGGTCTATGCAATGACATAAATATCTAGTGGGACTATCACCTTTCACAGAACTAGACACTTGAGTCCCTCCTATCCATATTCCCCTTCTATCCAGAAAATTCAGAAAAAATTAAAAAAAAGAAAAAAGTAAAGAGAAATCCCTTCATCCAACGGTGAAAACCTGGTAAACAGGCGCCCTGGATAAGTACCATGATGAAAACCTAGCAAATAGGCGTCATGTGTAGGTTGATCTTCTATGTCACTTACACTTGGGGGCACAATGTCTTATCTATCCAACCTATCATTTTCATGTCTTGTCATTTCCATACTACCTACCATCTTTAGCCATCATACATACCTCTCATATTGAGTCCATTCATCCACCCTTCTTCTTTTGATCTTGATGAAGATATAGGGGCAAAATGTTGAAACATTTTTTGGATATCTTTTGATATACCTCATCCTTCCAAACAAGCCTATCATTATCCTATTGCCATAAGCTTTGTCATGAAAATCCTAAGTCTTGTACCTAGAATGGGGCATATTATTCCTATGCAACATAGTCTTTGGAAATCACATCCTATCTCTCTTATGATGCATACATCCATTCCATTCACTATGGCTTATCCTTTCCATCCATCCATATATCATGAGCATTTCATCCCATCACCCACCCTTTCATCCATCAATCCCATCACCCTTGCACCTAGCCTTGGTTTTCCCCTTGTCATTGGTATCTAGCACAAAGGCTACTCAAATTTTCATCCTTTGACACCTCCAAATATTCTCAAAAATCTAAAAAATCAAAACATCTCAAAAATCCAAAAAATCAAAACATCTCAAAACTCCAAAAAAATCAAAACATCTCAAAACCCCAAAAAAAATCAAAACATCTCAAAACTCCAAAAATCAAAACATTTCAAAATACAAAAATCAGAAAAGTCCTGAAGAAATACAAAAAAATCAGAAAAAGTCCTGAAAAAATACAAAAAAATTAGAAAAAGTCCTGAAGAAATACAAAGAAATCAGAAAAAGTCCTAAAAAAATACCAAAAAATTCAAATATCCAACAAAATCCAAGCAATAAAATCATTTCAATCACATCAATTCTTCTATCCAATCATTCAACCATTCCACCAAATCAATCATCTTCCTCAAAACCATTGCAACCAATCCACTCAATCACAATCATTCCAATCAAATCAATTCTTCAATTCAATCAATCAATTATCCAATCAAGTCACTTCAACCCAAATCATTCCAATCACATCAATTCTTCTATTCAATTCATCACATCCTATCATCCAATCAATCATCATATCATTACAAACAGTTTCTTCAAATCAATCAAATCATCTTCAATCATTCCGAGCAATAACCAAATGCAAGTCAATCCTTAATCCATACCAATCAAGTTAATCTATCTTGTCAAATTATCCAATCACATCCTTGGGTCTTGATCCTAATCTTGTCGTAAACCAAATCAACCAATCAACCAATCAATTATCATCATCCTTGTGTTGCTCTAGGGATATATCGCTTCCCAACAATGACAACACTATCAACATCATCAATCAAATCGGTAATCAGCGGTTTTACAGCTTGGCCGAGGGGCTTGAATTCCTTGTTTGTTTTTATCATTTGTACATCTTGCTTGCTTGTATTGTGTTTTATCATTTATCTTGCATTTTATTATCAAATCCATATCATTCTAGCTAATATTCATATCTTATGTGTGTTGGAATATCTTTTTGCATTATCCTTTGCATCTAAGGTCACCTTATACCTTTTGTGCATTAGGACTTTAATGCTCTAAGTCTACTTCCTCATACATCTAGACAAGGTTGTATTAAGCTGGGGCACGAGACACATCGTCACCTTGGTCCTTATATCTTGGTGTATAATGTCTAGTGCTATATCAAACATCATGGTTGCTCACTTTCATTGCAGCATAGCACATCCTTTCATCTCCTTCATCCACATGCTATCTTGCATCATTCAACTTATCCCTCCTTTATCATTTCATTTCATTTCGAGAGAATACCTATGTTTGTCCAACCCACCTATCCTCTCGAGGGGGCATCATCAATATCAAAAATCAGAAACATATCAAGGGAAAATTTTTATTTTTCTTTGAAGCAATGTGTTTCACACATCACTTCAAAGAGGGGCAAAATGTATACGCATAAAAATGGTCATGTCTATAATCCTGGCAATTAATTAAATGGCTGTTATTTAATTAATATTTCCTAAAAGTCCTCTACATATGATTAAATTTAATTAATTTAATTATATTGTTCATTCATCTTATTTCTCTTCCATAATTAAATAAATTTATTTTATTTAATTATTACTCCCTATCATCACTTAATTAATTAAATAAATACATTCTATTTATTTAAATTAATTATCAACATTTAGTTAAATTAAATCTTTTGATTTAATTAAATTTAAATATCCTTCTTCTATTTTAGATTCTCTTCTTCCTAATTAATTAAAATGTTTCATTTAATTAATTTCATAAAAGTGATTTAATTAAATAAATTTTATTTAATTAAAAATATCTTATACTTTCTTTCTAAATCACAAATTAGGTATTTTAACCTAATTGTGAAATCTTCTCATATCATAATTAAATATTTTATTTAATCATGAGATATTCTGTTTTTTTTAATAAAACATGATTAAAGCTCTTTTCTCACCACAAGTTTTCTTCTGCTTTTAAAAGCTTAATTAAATATTTTATTTAATTAAGAAAAGCTGAATGTCCTCCACAAATAAATAATTGATTTTTTTTAATTAATTATTTATCAGCTTTAAATATTTCTTTTATTCTTTTAAAGAAAGATTTCTTATCTTCTCTTCTTTTTCCTCTTTCATAATAAAATAGAAAAATCTGGTTTTAGGTTTCTTCTATTCAATTTCATCTTTCCTCAGCCATTCGATCTGCTAGGAATTATCACAACCATTGATCATATCAGCCAATCAGAAGTTTTTGAAAATTCTATAAATACAACCTCTCACAATTCATTTAGGAGGTTGATTCTTAGGTATCCACACTCTGTCAAAATTATTCTTCAAATCCAATCATTCTCCTTCAAACCTTTATCACATTGTTATGCTGCAGAATTTGAGCAACCAACATTCCTCCATTATCAACCTTCAAAATCTTACATTCTTAGTATAGTATGCATTTATTTTTAAATCTTGTTCTTCAGTAGCCTACTTCGTTGAGCTTGGCATTCCAGATTTGAGAGCAACTTGAGCAAAGACGAAACGCTGGAGATAGAGGACAATAAGACGACTTCGAAGAAACTGCCATTAACAGTTTGCTTATTTCTGTTTTTCTTTTGGTTTCTTTGATTTAATGTTTTATTGATTGTGTTGTTATTGATTTAAATTGATCATATTTTCATACACACAAGATGAAACTGAGATATTAACTTGGATATGCATATTCAAATAACAAAGAAATAACATTATGGAGACAACTCAATAGCTTCTTAATTTCAACAAACAATAGACAATGAGATTGAGTCACAAAAATTAATATCTTCCATTGATTTCTCCAAAATTTTATACATGCATTATGGTCTTCATTGTATAATCTATATGGTAAACATTTTAAAAGTATCTTCTGTATATCTCCTACCTAACTCCTTATTCTAATCTAATGATGGTTGATGATGATTTCATCTTACATATATACATTACATTTGTAGGGTTATGAGCCTTCGGATGCTCATTCGTTGTAGCTCTTCATTTCATTAATTTTCTTCAACTGATTAAAATATTTTTATTTTTATCTCTTTGATCTTTAAACTTCATGAAAATGATTTTAATGATTATCAAATCTTTCCTTTGCTGGCAATTTTCATACTCCTATCTATCCATATGTATTTTCACCATTTAAAAAATATTATTTTGGCAAAGATAATCACATGCTTATAACTCCCTTGGTGAAAGTATTTCACTTTGTATTTCACCTGTGTAGGCTCATTGAAATAATCACCCATCCCTTTTACAAAATTTATACTTTTACCTTTCAATGCATATCCACTCAAATTATTACCTCCATGTAATTTTCATATTAGATTTTCTCTTTCTTTGGATAAATATTTACCATAATAAGTCATTTTATGATTTTAGCATATTTTCCTCACTTAAATATAAACCATTTTATATTTTATCTCCTATGTAAAAAATATTAATGTCTCTTTTTTTTTTTCACTCTCACTGCCTCCACTGCAAACATTATGTTTTACCTCATACCCCCTTATAGATTTAAGACTTGTTGTAGTAATGTGGGGAATATTAAGAGACCTTCTGCAATACTATTAGTGTTACTTTCATGTTCCTCCATAATCCACGGACAACAAATAAGCTAACATAAGCAGACATCAGTGTTTCTTTTCATGCATATGCTAACTGAAGCAAACAGTTCACTACGATATGCTAACTGAAACAAACACGACAGTTAGTTTGCTTTCTCCGTCCCTTAGCACCGTAGGAAACTGCAGTTAAGTCTGCCTTTGACCGCAATTTCCTTTTCTCCGAGTGGTTATAAATATGTAAATCTTTGCATATGTTTTGAGTGTGAATGAGAATGAAATTAGATTGTGCATGTTCTTGTTTTCTATGTGCTTGATAATTGTCTTCCTAGATCTACAAGGAATTTTACATGGTATCAGAGTAGGAGGAGGTAATTTCAAGCCAACAGAAGCTTTTGATAGTAGTGCAAACTCTTCAAGGAAGCTTGCCTAGATCTTCTGGCAAGGCGTATGGTGCAGCAATTCATAAATTTGCGACCATATGCTGCAAATTGCTTGATTGGCAGTGTAGAGAGGTCGATCCAATTGGCAGAGGCAGGAATCGTGCATTACATTGTTTAGAAGCCATTGTCACGTAGGCTAGTGCTCATAGTGAGAAGGATACTAAGAGGTGGTCATTGGCAGGCACTCATAGAGGTGCGATTTTCTTTTGTTGCGACTAGTTCACCCTTCTCAGTGCCCAACCAAGGTGCAAGTAGGCGTGGAGTTCTCTGGGCATTTTATAATTAATGGACTGAAATAAAGTTCCAAAATGAGTAAATATCTAGTCTAAAAATGGGAATTAGAAATCATCCATCTATCATTAGTTTGGGAGAAGGAAACTATAAGTCTTGGCATGATGGAATCCTAAAGCACTGCCGATGGATTCATTTATTGCCGCATTTATTTGGACTTATTCCTGAAGCAACTGCATGTTGGCAAAAATCTGTATGGGAAAGTAGAAATGATCATGTCTTAGGATTAATTGGTTTAAGTGTTGGGGACCACACATCATGGGCTCTGTCACACATTGAGTGCTCTCACACTCTCTGGACCACTCTATGGGAAATATATGGAGATCCCACTGAACCTCCATTCCTAGATAATCCCACTATAGACATGCTTCTCTCCCATGATAATGAGGATGATCCTTTGTATGATGATGATACTGAAGAGGAACTTAATTATTGGAAGAATCTTGATTGTCCTGATGATACAGCAACATCTCTTCTTGTTTCTCCTCTTTCTACACCTCCTATATTGGCAGCTATTCAGTCTCCTTCACTTGCTATTTCAAAAGAGATTTTGGCTTCTCCGAAGGCTACTTCAGATTCTCTTTTGCAGGTTCACTCTTGTCCTCTTGATCATCGAGATGCCATCCTTTCATACATTCATCATTTGTTTGCAGAGTCTCTCCTCCTTGATCATGACGACAACATTGAGGACATATGTCTTCTCTTTGAGGACTCTTCTATCCTTGCATCTGTTGCTGATTATGAGTTTTGTGTTGCTTCTTCAAAAGCCTCCAATGGCTTCTTCCAACAGGGCATCATACATCTTTCAGACATAGCTACTTCAGATTCGTATATTGCAAACATATCATCCTTGTTTGTAGAGTCCTATATTGCAAATCTAGAGGATTACTCTGAGGACATTCCACTCCTCTTTGTTGATAGCCACATTAGCACTATTGGCCCACCATCTTCGTCACCTTTGCAGCTTGCTCTAGATTAGTCTTCACAATATCTTGGATTGCCATCATCGCTTTCAGAGATGTGGACATGTGAGAAATTTTTAGAGGTGCACATCATCTGGATATCAGCAGTGGATTATTTTCTTTCTAAGGGGAGAAATGTTGTTTGTAGGCAGTGGATCATATTTTGTCTTTAGGCATTCATCATTAGCACGGGAGCTCTTCCATTATGGGGGAATTCATATCTTCTTCTATTATATTCTCTCTATATTTGTGGGAGAATTTCATATGTAAATGGGTACCTAAAATGGCCTTGATGCCAGGACCTATCTTTGTTGCCTCTATAGGCATTTTTCTCCTTAGTAAGGTTTAAGGGGGGTTTTGTTCCCACAGGGTTTTCCCTCTTTCTTCTTTTTTTGTCTCCTTAGTTAGACTTAAGGGGGTGTTAGTGTTACTTTCCTGTTCCTCCATAATTCACGGACAACAAATAAGCTAACATAAGTAGACATCAGTGTTTCTTTTCATGCATATGCTAACTGAAGCAAACAGTTCACTATGATATGCTAACTGAAACAAACACAATAGTTAGTTTGCTTTCTTCGTCCCTTAGCACCGTAGGAAACTACTGTTAAGTCTGCCTTTCACCACAATTTCCTTTTCTTTGGGTGGTTATATATATGTAAATCTTTGCATTTGTTTTGAGTGTGAATGAGAATGAAATCAGATTGTGCATGTTCTTGTTTTCTGTGTGCTTGATAATTGTCTTCCTAGATCTACAAGGAATTTTACAAATACCATACACAATTTTGACTCCTCCTATGGGGATGCGATAAGACTCATTGCTCATGCACACATCTTCATAATTTCCTTCTCAGGGATGTGGGAAGAGCTCGCCATCCCATACACAAGCTTGAGTTCCTTTATGGGGATGTGATATTGGCCTTTTAATTCCTTATTCTCAATTGGCATTCGATCTTTGTTGTTGGCCAGTACCTCTGTTGCATCCTCTATTCCTTGCACCCGATCCTCTTATCTAACCTATATTTCCTCCATTCATTTTATTTTAAACTTCTACATTGCCTTCCATCATATTACTCTACATTCTAAATATCTGCAATCATAGTTCTATTTTTAACTCCTTACATAGGTTTTATTTTATCTGATCCTCTATCTAATGTCTTTCACACTAGTTTATTTCCATCTGTCCATGATTGAGCAAAGAAATTGTGACCTATTGGTAAGGCCATTTCTCTAATAGAGTATATATCTTATTGGCACCGTAGATGGTTTTATCTTCAAACACTCTACCCTTATCATATTCAATCAAAACAATTGACCTCTTTGGATTTATCAT
>VDFB02383142.1:0-16119 GCA_007258455.2 Sequoia sempervirens | reverse complement strand
AGTTAAATAAATTTAAAATTGTTAAATAATTATTAAATTTTAGTGAAATAAAAATAAAAACAATTAAATAATTATTAAATCTAATTTAATAATTTAATTAAATTAAAATTAATGATTAAACTATTAAACAATTTTTTAGGATTAAATCTATTAACTTTTCCCAATATAAATTAAATCTTTTTAAAATAATTAAACATAAACTAAACTTATATAAATTTTTAAATTAAAATTCTTCAAATATATTTAAATATTTTATCTAAATTTTAGAATTTAATCCATGTAATTTGACTTTTTAAACAAATTAAAACTATATATTAAATTTAAAATTTTAAAATCAATCTAAAATTACAATTTTAACCTATGAAATTAAAACAACATCACCAACCTAAATTCACTATTCATTCTTCTAATTCTTCCTCAACAATTTCTTGTAGTTTCCTCACCTATTCTTCATATTCTTTTTGCAAATTCCTCTATTATAATTGGTATTTTCAATGTTTTCTTTTAAATATTCTATTATTAACTTTTTATTTAAAAACTTGTTTTAAATCTTTAAAATATATTTTTTGATAAATAAAAACATTAATTAATAAAATCTAAAAGAACCTTTATCCTTTATTTTATTTTATTTTTTGAATTATCATATTTAAATATTTTTTATATTATATATAGAGAGATCAAAAAAGAGCCCCGAGGGAGCACCGGGGGACGAAGAAAACGGCTCAAGAGAGGCAAGGCCTCACATCAAGAGCATACAGAGAATAGTAGTACAACAAAAAATATATCTACATCATATGCACAGTACAAAGATAATCTGTTACAAAACAAAGCGGACACTAGCATAAGGTGTCTTCGATGGTATCAACCCAAGGCGCCTTCCATCCAGACGATGTGCTTGGTTTCCTGAATCTGAGCCAACATGAGGACCTGTTCCTTATTGACTTTCCTGTTGTTCTTCACTTCTTGGGTTAGGATCTTGCACGTTTTCTCAAAAAGCTGCAGATTGTCCATAGTCTGCCTCCAAGCATATCCTCCTTGCATCTCGTATATGAAGAACATGGTGGAGCCATTCTTGAGGAACCTTTTGAGCTTCTCTTTTTCAATCAACATAGTAGTGCGGACCTGCAAAAAAAAATTTAGGTAGATGAGTTTTCGAAAAGACTCAGTAAGAATTCTGGGATTATTCTGAAACCTCTCTTCATTTCTACATTTCCAGATTTGCCACAAAATCACAGAGGAGAGGATTTTCCAAAATAAATTAGTATCTTTTTTCAAGCCAACAATATGCCCGGTAATAATCTCAAAGCTGTTAAAGAAAGAAGGATACATAATGCCAAACATATGCCAAATCTCTTTAGCAAACATGCAGTCCAAAAGAATGTGTCTACCAGTTTCGGGTAACCTGCACATGGGACAAATATCAGTACCAAGGGGATCTTTTCTGATAGGGAGTCTATCAAGAATGACCAGCCAGTTAAAACATTTAATCTTAGGTTCAGTAGGCCCTTTCCAAAGAATTTCAAATAAGTTCTTCCACGCACGGGTGTCAAGAGAAGAGTACCAGACCTTGTTAATGTGATCTATAACGGCCTCAGAGTGCCCAATAGTGTTGTAAATGTTTTTGGCTTTGATTTTGTTAAGAACGGTCCCATCAGGCCACTTGATGCGTAAAAATCTGTGGGAGTCAATTTGACAGGAGGTCGGGAGATTTCTGGTGGCCTTGCGGATCAAACTGTACGTTTTCTTCTGGGAGCCGGAAGGTCAAACTTGTTACTGAGAACCTCCCACTCAATTAATCTGTCATGCTCAAATAAGTCAGCCAATTGGGAGATGCCTTTGCTATTCCATTGCCTAGCAGAGCAGCCCTGAGAGAGGGCGAGGGGCTTGCCAGAGTAATTCAGGTTCCACCAAATGGACCTTTCACCGTAAAGATGGGCATCATCATGGAAGGACCTGTTAGTTATAAAACGTTTCACATAATTCCAAGCTTTCCAGATGGATCTAAAAACAGCAGATCCTTGCACAATCACGGAAAATCACCAAGGACAAGATCATTAAAAGGAAGATTCTTCCAAGACTTGGCTTTCTTGGGGATACCCCTCTCTATGTTATTTCTAACCAAGACCTTCCAGGGATCATCACCATCAAGAGAGTGAAAGATCCACTTGGCGGCCAGGGCAATTCCCTGGAGCCTAAGATCCTTCAGGCCAAGCCCCCCAAGGAATTTGTTGGTGTGACACCATTCCCACTTAACCGCATGCATTTTGTTCTTGCCTTTGCCATCAGACCAGAGAAACTTCCTAATCTCTTTTTGGATCTCATAGATTTGATAGTTACTGAACATCCAAGCTGAGGAGTAATAAATATTATAAGATGACAGAATTTTTTGGCAAACCTGCACTCTGCCGGCCAGCGACAGGGCCCTGTTATGCCATTTATGGAGCTTCTTCACAATCTTGTCTTTGACCCAGAACCACATATCTTTAAGGGAAGGGTCGATGGAGAAGGGAATACCAAGATATCTCACAATCTTGTTAGGGCCACCCCATTGAAAGTTATAGCTCTTGAACCAGTTGGGTGGCTGCTCAACCCACCCAAGGCAGACAGACTTAAGGTGGGAAAGGCGAGCGCCCGAGATTTTGCAGAAAATGTTGAGCTTGTGATAGAGGGTTTCGAAGTTATCAGCCGTAGCTTCAAGGAAGATCGCGGTGTCGTCAGCGAACTGGCAGTTAATGAGCTCACTGTCATCGGGAAGAGATATACCTTTGACAGCCGGGGAGACAGAATTGTCTCTAAGGATGTAATAGAGGGCTTCAGAAGCGATCACAAACAGGGCAGGGGCCAAGGGGCACCCCTGTCTGATGGATCTTTCAAGAGGAAAAGAGTCAGTAAGGTAGCCATTCACATCGACCTGCGCGAAGGCATCTTTGAAAAGAATTTTCACATAATTGCAGAAAATACTGGGGAAACCAAAGGCTTCGAGCATCATGGAAATGAAATTCCACTCCACTCTGTCGTAAGCTTTCTCGAAGTCCAGAAGGAACATGACAGAATCTTGTTTAGAGACATGGGCCCAATTCATGGCTTCCCAATCGGTAATCAAATTTTCCAAGATATATCTCCCTTTTATAAATCCCGTTTGAGTAGGGCACACAAACTTGGGCAGAATATTTTTAATCCTGAGGGCCAGAATTTTGGCAAAAATTTTATAGGAAACATTGAGGAGAGTAATAGGTCTCCAGTTCTTGATGAGCGCTTTGTCCCCATCCTTGGGGAGCAGTTTGATAATTCCCCTGTTAATAGAAGATCCCAAGGAACCAGTAGCAATGGCCTCAGAATAAATATCCAGCAGGTCATTGCAAATCCAATCTATATTGGCCTTGTAGAACTCAACAGGCAGCCCGTCCGGGCCAGGGGCCTTGTCATTATTAAGCTCTTTAATGACATTTTCAATTTCTTCAAGAGAGATCTCTTTGGACAGCTGATTAGCTTCTATCGAGGAGATCCTATTGGGAATGAGGGAACGGATTTGGTCTCTCAAGAGGGCAGCATCCTCCGAATCCTCAGAGGTGAAAAGGTTGCGATAAAAACTGGCAAAGGCCTTATTGATGTTATCCGGATCATTAATTTCAATGTTATCAACAACAAGTCTTTCAATATTCTCATTAGATTACTTTTGTTTGATGAGGTTGAAGAAGAATTTGGAACCTCTGTCCCCACACAAAAGCCAGTGCGCACAGGATCTGACCATGGCACCCTTGACCTTGACCTGTTGATGTTGTCTAAGGGCATCTTTAGCCTTCACAACTTGAGAGATAAGCTCACAATCGGTAGGGTTGGCCTGGATATTCTTCTCGGCAGAATGCAGCTCAGAGGAAAGCTTCTTTTCCACAAACCTAAAGTCTTTAGACCTTTTTTGCCCTATGATCCGCAAGAGATTCTGCCAGGAAGGCAGATTCAAGTTCCATCTGTCTAAGTGAGACATGTCAGGGAAACTTTTTTTGTTTAAGATGCTAATGATACGGATGGCGCAAAGGGTATCTTCATCACTGAGCAGATTAGTATTAAGAAAGAATTTGGGGTGGGGTCTAACGCAAGGATAAGGGGAGCTATTGATCCTGATACAAGAAGAGATAGGGTGGTGATCAGAGAGAGAGGTGGGGGTAACCAGGACTGCACGCCCAAGATTATCAGGGAGAAAGGAGAAAAAGTTCTTGCTGGCATAGAAGCGGTCAGTCTGGAGTAAATCCTATAGGGGGGCTGCTGGAAATTACACCAGGTATGCCATAATCCGGGGTGAGAGTCCTTAGCACCGGATAAAGGATCAAACAAATGTTTGGAACTTAACATCTTGCACCATTGCATTTTTTCAGAATCTTTCCAGACAAACGGTCGGCCACCAAGTTTGTCATCCTGAGACTCAATCATGTTGAAATCTCCCCCAACAAACCAAGGAATGTTAGGGAGAGCGGTTAACCAATCCCAGAGGCAAGCTCTCTCCTTGCAATCATTTGGGGCATAAACAGAACAAATGCCAAAAATAAGGTTATTGACATTGAGAGTGACCCAAACCGCCCTGTTGCAGGGGGAGGAACCATTACCAGTGATAAACTTGGCCCACTTGTTGTTAATCAGAAGTGCAACACCCCCCTACCTCTAGGGTGGTTGGTAAAAAATTTATTAGCATCTTTCCAAAGAAAATTGAGATTGACATCCAAAATGTACCCTGTGGCCTTAATTTCCTGTAACATGAGGAAATCCAAAGATTTACAGGTGTCAAGGAACCGTTTAATGATCCACTTTCTGTCAAGGGATTCAAGCCCCCGGATATTCCACGAAATACAATTCATTGGGGAGTAGTTAAGGAGGGTACGCTGAGTTCAGATGTGCCTGCCAAAGAAGCCACCGCAATGCCCTGGGAGTCACCCTTTTTTTCTTTGAAGGGTTCTTATTTTTGGAACCTAAGCGTCTCCCCCTCCGCTTGGCCATGGGAAAAACATCTCTACCATCATCGTCATTCTCAGAATCCTCATGAGAAATATACTCTAGATCTACAGAATGCTTCTAAATGAGAGAGGTCGAGGCCTCAGAAAAATTATTGGCCGGGATGATTTCAAGCAAACAATCATCACCAAGTTCACGAAACACTTTAGGAGGGAATCTTAAGGAAGGGGGCGGGTCCTGACATCTGAAAAAACATTCCATCATATCCGAACCTGAAGGGGTGGAGTTGGGGAGCGGTTCTTTAGGCTCGGACACGACGGAATTGACGGTGACAGGGTAGGACTGAGAGCAAAGGGCCCGAGAACCTTCAGCTTCAGTAGTGGTCTGCTTATTGGCCCTTCGACGTCTCTTGTTAGAAGTTTTAGTAACCGCAGTGAAGCCGGCATTAGGAGCACTCTCCACGGGAGGGAAGGGATCACCCTGGGGTCCAGATTGAGGGGGAGCAAAGGTGGAGGATGTGTTGTAAGACGCCAAAGGGGGGTCGAGCTTTGTGGGCGGCTCAGCCGGAGGGGCATTCTCCACTGACTTTTCCGGGTTAGGGTTCCCAACGGCTGGCGAACTGCGGGGATGCGGGGTTTTGGCAGGCAGGGGTTTCTTCTTTATGATAGGGCAATCTCTCCTTAGATGCCCTTCCCTTCTGCACAGAAAGAAAGCATTTAGACCCCCTAGAATATCAACGGGGCACACAAATTTGTCATCCGAAAGGAAGATATTGATTTCAGGGGGATTTCAAAACCAGGGTTCAGAGAAATAAGAACTCTAGCATCCATGTGAGGGACCAGTCTAACGGTATCGTCCATGCGGATGACCTTACCGAGAGGTTCAAGCAACTGTGGGAGAAACCCCAAGAAAGGTGGGATCTGTTTGATCACAATCCAACGCGGGGCCGAAAGCGCAAGGACTTCCTCATGAATGGCTTTCCGACCACGCGATGGCGCCGAATTTCCGACGGTCCAGTATTGTGTTTTTGAGAATTTCCATTTGGGTTTCATGGGAGGTGAAAAAAATAACAAACAATCCTTTCTGAATCTGTCTACAGAATGAAATATGGAAGCCAAGCTTCAAGTTCCAAAAATTATGAAACCAATCATCCATAAATTTCCTTGGCGGACATTTATCCAAATCGACAGCAGAAAAAAAGATAGCAGAACTTTTGAGTCTATTTTTCTCCTTACAAATTTCAGCAAGCATTTCGGGATTAGGAGAAATAGAGAGAGATGTGGGAGCAACCCCACAATTCTTACCTTCTTCGGTGGTTTCATTAGGGTTAGCAATGGAAAACCTCGCACCCGCGTCGATGGAAACCCCAGCTTTCGCCACCGCCTCAGAGAACGTTTTGGGTCTCGACTGCAGAGGAGAAGACTCGGGAATGTTTGGGCTAACGTTGTCAGACGCCATAAATGTTAGGGGAGCCGCCGGAGGGGGGTTAGGGGGTACGGCCTCTGCCGAACGGCAGAGAGAAGAGGATGACGATAAGTTTAACATAAATGCTCATAAATGTAATGTTTAAATATTTTTAATCCATTTTAATAATTATTTTTTAATTTTAATTATCATTATTTGATAATTAATCATTTCAAAAAATTGTTATTATTTTCATTTGATTAATTAAGTAATAAATATTTGTATAACTATTTAAAGTATTAATTACAAGGTTTTATAATTTCGAGAGTAAGGGGTCATAATAGTATGTGCATGGAAATGAGGAACTAAAATGAGATCAAAAGTGGCCATTATTTTCCTAAATTAGTAAAAATTAATCTTCATGAGAAATTGAAGATAGTCATGCTAAATATTTGAACAATGTGTCAAAAACAAGATTCATTGTACTCATAATCTAGTTTCTAAACTACTAAATTTTGTTTTAAATGATGTAGATTAAAAGGTTCAAATAGGGGAAGCACACAAAGTGATCCCATTTTTTTTAGAAAAATATAATATAGCATCATATGTGTTCCCCTAAAATATTGAATTTTCAGAAATATTTCAAAAATCACTTCAATTAAAAATAACTAATATAGTTCGCTTAATTTTTTGTTAATTTTTTAATAAATATATGATTTTTTACTAATTTTAAAGTGGACACATCCTAAAAAAAATACAAATTTGAGCATGTTTCCCTATAATTATTTTGAAAACTAATTAAAATTCATTTTTATAAATGCATATAGAATATATTCTAGAATGTAAACATGTAATTTGTTTCAAACTAGGATAAATGGATACAAAATGACATAAAAAAATACTATACATAAATTTTTGGAAAAAAGAAAGAAACTAGCAAATTAGATTGAAAATCAAAACCTTAACATATTTGAAATGTAAGAAAAAAATATGGTTAGAAATGTAAGAGAGAGTTTGACATTATTGTGACTTTTTTGAAATAATGGTTTAAAATATGTAAATATGATGGAGAGCATGCTTGATATTTACATTTATTTTTTAATTTTTATGCAAAACATATCTTTGGGCACCTTGCATATAGGCCCAAACCTTTAGCTTGGATATCCGAGTCTAAGGGTGGGATTCCAAATATTTTAAATGAAACATGTGCATGTTATAATGTGTTCACATTATCACGTGAATGTGTTCTAAATTTTAAAATGAGAGCATTTTCTTTATGTTTAATGCAAAATAACACTAGTGTTTTTTAGTATGAGCATGTTATAACACACTTGCATTATGGCTTAGTATCTCCAAGCCATCTTGAGCCATAATGCTAGCACATTATAATGCTAACTTGTTTTGTAACACACTCATGTTAGGTGATATACTTCTTCAAATTGGTTTATGGCCACCTTTTGGTCCTCCATCTTGATGCACATTCTAAAGAGTTCACCCACCCTAGTACTACTTTGATTGAATGATTCTTAAGTATGAAGTTTCCCTCAAGTAGCAAGCTCAATAGGCTTGATTTTGTGAGAAACTCCATGGTTAAGCATACTTGAGTCATAATATTACTAGGATGGATGGACTCCTAAGAATTCATTGTGTTTCACCCCTATGGAGCATCACTTAGTAGCAAGATAAGTGAGATTGACCTTGAGAAAAAATTTATGGTTGAGCACACTTGAGTCAAAGTAGTATTGGGAAGGGTGACTCCACAAGAAGTCTTGATGGTGCATTCCTATGAGCAATCACCTAGATGCAATAAGTGCTAAGTGTACAATTCATTCTCATGAAAGATGGTTCTTGTGAACCACTACTCGTGAAATATGGGATGACATAAATTAACTCAAAATCTATGTAGTTGAATCTTAATAAGATATCACATAGTTTGACACATTATAGAATTACCACCTATTTTAAAAAGATATTTTTTGTTGAAAAAATCACATGATAGCCATGATAGCCACTAAACAATTTAAAAGATGTTTAAAATAATTATTAGTATTTGAAAGTGTAATCATGAAATTTACATACCCATGCTAATTTTCGTTCAGTTTTTAGCTTACTTTGATAGAATGGCTTCATACAACTACATATTGAAAAATGGCATAAACTTGTGTGCTCAAAGATATCTTTTTTGTTGTGGAAAAAATACATTATAGAAATTGTTAGGGGCATTGATGCCCCTAACATTCTAGCTTAGGAGTTTCATTTTCCTTCAAGAAGGGGCTCCCCCTTCCCTACTTTAAGCATTTCAGAGATTTTCTTCTACATAATTGCCTCACCATCCATCCTCAATTTTACCACATTTGGAGTTCTACCCCATTTTTTCTAGTCACCACAATTTGGAGAAGACTTCCCAACTTCCCTATGCATAATGCCCAGATCATCAACTCCGGGAATACACTGGTCTTCTTTTGCCAATATCGAAGCTGGCTTAAATTCCTCCAATCCACCATCCATCATCCAATCTTCATCCAACATTGTATCCCCAAGGAAATGATCATTTGATGTAGCCTTTGCCTCTTCCACCAATTCCACAATTTCCTTGCTAACCTCGATTAAAGAATCTAGGTTTTCTTCCCTAAAGGATTTGTTTATAAGATCTAAAGCATCACTTACTCTATTATTTAGTAACTGATTCCTATCCTCATTTTCTCTTGGCATCTCCTCATCCCGCTCCTAAACTGGAACACCTACGACTTCATTTTCTTGACATGGCTATCGATTGTTGGCTTCTTCTAGAAATTTCACATTCCCAGAATCCCCACCATTAGGGATAGCTAGGCAAGGACCCATTGAATTATCTGCTTTGCTTTGTTTAAGGGCAATAGAGTCTTCCCAAGATTTCCAACCCAGAGTTTTGATCTAATTACCTCTAGGTCTCGGTTCAAAGACTAATGGTTGAGTCAGGATTCCCAACTTCGTATGAATTTCAATCTCCTTCCATTTGGTACTCAAAGGCGGATTCTCTACACAAATACGCACATGAGTGCTTATTCCATCATCCCTAGACCACTTATTCCCGCAAATGTATTTCCCTAAGTTGTTACCAATCTCTTCTAAGATATTTACATGCCAAAATTCATAGGGGACGCGAGGAAGGCTATACCAGCCCTGAATGTATAGCAGTTGATGTTTGAAAGGATTGAATCCAACCTCCCAATGCTTCATATAGAAACTGAAACCATCCATCAACCATACTCCTTCCAGAATATCCTTGCGAACAAAAGGAGAAGGGCATACAACTAAGAAAAAACCATTTCCTAGATATTTGAAACCCATTTTTGAGCCCCAACAACTTTTCCACCATCGAATCAACTCGTCCCAATTCAAATTTGAACCAAACTATTTCATGATTAGCCCTTGTTGCTCTAATCACTTGATCGACAAAGCCAGATATTTTGAACCTAAAACCATAGTCCTTCGATTAGATCGACCAAATTCATCTTTAGGCCAAACCTTGGAGGAACTAGGGTTTCCTCTTTTGCCTCGATCCGATCTCTTTTGGTTTCCAAAATTTGGAAAGTTTTCCCGCCAATGATCTTTTGAAGAATTTCACCTTCTGGTTTGGTGAGGGAGAGAAGCTCGATCCTGCCGTTGTCACCCAGACCAACTGTTTTTCGAGTTTTTCTTCCAAGGATGCCCTTGCCGCATGGTAAATCTATCTTCCGCTCTCACTCGATGCCACAGCTCCTTGACCGAAATTTCCTTTGTTGTTTCCTCTCCCCAGGAAAGAGTACCACCACTGATTTTGCCGCCAAAAACTGCCTTACCATTTGAAGCTCCATCTCTCTGATGATTTGGTTCTCCACCGAACTTTCCTTCACCCTTCTGCATTTTTTCGCATTTCTCGTGTTGCTCCGCCATGGAAGATAATATTATTTTTGCTATCTAGACTTTTAATCAACATGAGAAGATTGAAATACCATATTTGAGATTTTCTATATTGTTAACTTCTTCCATAAATTTGCTATCCTTTCCCATTCACACATTGATGTTTGAAAACAAATTCTAGAGTTAAACAAATCTTCCTCTTCAGAAGCGCTCAGACGTCTTGTTGTAAAAAAAATCTTCTTTAATTCATTTGAACGGGCTATTAAGAGGAGGAGATAAACTACTTGGGCATAACCTTGTCCTCATGTAGTGATCTTACGCATGTAAAATTGGCGGAGGTGTCAAATTGCATAGCCCTTGCATACCATCATGGGAGTCTGCTGCTGAGTTCTTGATAAAATTATGTCCACTAAATCCTTTTTCGAGGGCATAAAATCTGAACCCGCTCAGGACCTCAGAAACCTCTATGCGCTCAGCTTGCTCCAGATCGACTGTCACTCACCTTCCACACTTCTGCAATTGTTTGGACGTTGGAAAAAGAAAAATGGTTTACACCATAGATGCTCCAGGAATCAAACTTGAATGGAATCCTATGCCGCACAACTTAAGATAAATGCAATCTTTCTGTCAACGCCATTATCACTACTACAGGTGAATAGGGATGCAGATCTATTTCGCTTTGATACCAAATGAAGACCGCAAAGTTTTGATGTTTATTATTCCATGATCACCACTGTGGTCTTAGGAAAATTCACTGTCAGCAATTTACCATGGAAAAAATCACCGTTATGACAAATTCATGATCAAGTAAAATTCTCCATCAGCAATTCACTGTGGCAGAAAATTAACCGCATTATCCAAATATATATTAAAATTATGGTAAATTTGTCATGGCGGTAAATTTTCCCAAGGTGAATTGCTGACGGTGAATTTGCCGTATGCCCACCATTGTATTTATAAGAGGAAACAATTAGAGAAAATAGGGAAACATGTGTATTACTTTTGTAAAAGGAGAAATAAAGTCGTAAATTCTTATACATATAAATATTAATGAATAGATTAAATACAATAGAATATAAAATGTTTCAACAAGGGCTGTCTACAAAATGTATTTCTTCATAAGATTGGAACATTCATTGATTCAATATTTCTTTTTAATTTTATTTTTTTTGAAATCATTAGGCTCTAATGTTTGACCCTAGCATTAAAACTCTTTATTGCAATCCATCTTGACAAAAAATTGAACATGTAAGAGGAATGGAAAGGGAATCAACAAGAGAAGGAAAAAAAAAAAAAACTTATCAAAAGGTATAGTGAACGTACATACAATGAATCAATTTACATTACTCTATGCATATACCAAGCATGTAATAGGCTATGAAGATGTCCCCACCTATCCTAGTAAGTTCAAATATAACAAATGGTTAAAATCAAGTGTACTGAAATCTACCTAGAAGGGTGACAATTTTTCACTGTCAACTTGACTAAAGATTCCTACAATTAAAAATATCTTTCATAAAATTAAAAAATAATTTACTATAAAACAAACTCATAACAATCATCAATGATTTTTAAAAAAACATTGGGAAAATATGTGTATCATCTTTGAAAAAGGAGAAATAATGTCATAAATGCTTATGGAAATAAATATTAATGAATAGAAGAAATAGAAAATAATGGACAATGTTTCAACAAGAGGTATCTACTACATCTACTATATGTATTTCTTGATAAGGTTGTAACATTCCTTCACTCAAATGCTCCTTAAATTTTAATTTGTTTGAAACTATAAGGTTCCCATGCTTGACCTTAACATTGGGAATCTTCATTTTTTAACTATCTCTAGATATTTTTTTACGTGGAAGAAAAATGTAAAAGAAATCAACAAGAGAAGGATTTTTTTTTAATATTTGACCATTATTCTACGACAATATTTCACATGTTTAATAGATATATGAGAATATGAATAGAGCATAGAAAGTAAGAAGTTTCCTACCAAAAACATTAAAGCACAAGATTATAAACTATAAAAACTTTATGTATCCAATTCATTTAACTTGTGAGATTCCAAAAAGGTCACTGCATAGTGACTATTACATAAAAAGGATAACATTTCGTATTTGACCATCCAACCCGATGTAGGACCAAGGCGGCTATTAAACGCATGTTTTTACTTAGATGTAAATGCACTTTACAACTGGAACCCACCATTCATATTTTTGTATTCAATTCAATGTTCAAGATTCCCCACTTCAAATAAAATATTGAGCCAAGGATTAAATATTCGGCGTTCCTTTGACTTCTCTTCATCAGCTTGTGTTGGAATTCGCGCCGAATTGGAAAGCGTCGCGCACCTGCTGTGGCAAAATAGGTTTAGAAAACTGAAACAAAGTTTCACCTACGTTTCGGCATCGTCTCTCCCACGTCATAACGTTACGTCTTGAATTTCCCATTGCTCCATCTTAATGTTATAAATACCATTAATGGACTTTAATTGCATAAGCAGTAAGTACGTGTTCTCCGCATCGTTGCTATCATAGATTTTCCGTGTTCCAGATATTCACTTTTGTCAATATGCTGTTGATCTCACCATGGTCTCTGCTGGTGTTCGTTACATCAGCTATCTTATTCGATGCTCATGCAATGGCAGAAGTTCATCGCTTGACTTTCGTTGTATGTTCTTTTTCAATTTCAATATAATGATAGTTAAAAGATAATTGACTAACAATGGAGAGCTTAACTGTTTTGAATTTAAATAGATTTGTCATTCCATTTCCAATTAGAGTTTAACTGAAATGCCAATTTTATCTGAAAAGCAGAACTGTTTTTCATTCTCAACTTATTGTCGATCGACAATTTTACATAGTAGAAAGACCAGACCAGATTTCTATTCAAGTGTTCTATGTTAAATACTCAGATAAATTTCTTTCTTTTTTTGCTTTGGGTTTGGGCAGGTTAAAGAGACGCCTATTACTAGGCTGTTGCAGAAACATAACATAATCACAGTCAACGGACAGTTTCCTGGTCCGACTCTGTATGTACACAGGGGCGACACTCTTATTGTCAAAACTTATAATAGATCCCCGCAGAATGCCACCATCCACTGGTAGATGCTGCCTCTATGCTTAGCATGCAAAATATCCCCGCTGTAGAATATGACTTGCATTTAGGAAACAAAACTGACTTGTACATATTTGTTTTCCAGGCATGGAGTGAGACAGCTTCGTTCAGGGTGGGCTGATGGACCTGGTTATATTACTCAATGCCCCATTCAACAAGGGGGCAATTTTACATACAGATTCACCATTGTTGCCAAGGAAGGAACGCTGTGGTGGCATGCCCATGTTGCATGGCTCCGCGCAACAGTTCATGGAGCGCTAGTCATCTATCCTAAGAAAGGCAGCTCTTATCCCTTTCCTAAACCCCACGCCGAGATTCCTATCGTGCTAGGTAATCCTGATTAAAACCATATACATGATTTGAATTTCCGGTTCTAGTTAGTTTAGACGTTTGTTTTTTCTATGGATTTGTATCCATAACTGCTTTTATCAAACAGGACAATGGTGGAACAGTGATCCTGAAGCAGTTGAAAGGCAATCAATTCTAACAGGAGCCGCGCCTAATATATCTAACGGTTTTACCATCAATGGTCAGCCAGGAGATCTCTATCCTTGTTCGAGATCAGGTATAAAATTTATATTGTCATACAAGAGCTTTATTTTTGATGATTCAACTCGGGATTGATAAACTAGACATTTATTTGCCGAAACATCTAGTATCTCAGTAGAACAAGGACGAACCTACCTTCTGCGTATTGTCAATGCTGGAGTAAATAAACACCTCTTTTTCAAGATTGCATCACACAATTTCACAGTGGTAGCTGTTGATGCCTGCTACACGAAGCCATATGTAACAGACATAATGCTTATATCCCCTGGCCAGACTGCGGATCTTCTTCTCACAGCCGATCAACCGTTAGCCAAATACTACATTGCCGCCAAAGTATACACTACTCAAGCTGTTGGATTCTTTGATAACTCCACAACAACCGCCATTTTAAACTATGTGGGTTCTCCCTCATCTGCTACCCCATCTCTTCCTCAGCTTCCGGAATACAATGACACTGCAACTGTAACTAAATTTAATCGAGCATTACGAAGCCTCGCATCACCAGAGCACCCAGTGGACGTTCCCCGGACCATTGACGAGAAACTCTTCATAACTGTAGGACTCGGTTTATTCCCCTGTCGAACTAACATCACCACGAACTGTCAAGCCCCTAACAACACCAGATTAACTGCTAGTCTGAACAACGTATCTTTTGTCCTACCAGATGTCGCCATCCTTCAAGCTTATTATTTTGGTATTAATGGCGTCTTTACCATCGACTTTCCCTCAAATCCCCCAGTTGTGTATAATTACAGAAGCGATGATGTACCCAAAAGTCTTTGGGCACCAACTACTGCTACTAAAGTTAAAGTACTAGAATACAACTCTACAGTTGAGGTGGTGTTCCAAGGAACGAATATCTTCCAGCCTGATGACCATCCAATGCATCTTCATGGTTATGATTTTTATATAGTAGGAGAGGGTTTTGGTAACTAGAATGCCGAAACAGATCCACTCACATTCAATCTGGTCGATCCACCACAACGAAATACTGTGGGAGTTCCTGTCAGCGGGTGGACTGCTATCAGATTCAAAGCTGACAATCCAGGTATAAAAAAACATGCATCTTTTATCATGTCATAATTAATTGACACATACCTTGAAGTTAGACACAGAAGAATTTGTGTAGAGTAATGAATAATTACAATTTGTGCAGGTGTTTGGTTCGTGCATTGTCATTTTGACGATCATGTAACATGGGGCCTGAATATGGTCTTTGTGGTGAAGAATGGGCATGGTTATATGGCAAGCTTAGAACCTCCTCCTCCTGACCTCCCGAAATGCTAGCCAGCAAACCATAATACCACCTCGATGGCAGTTTCAAAGTCCATCATCTTAGTTGCATGGAGTTTCAATTGAGATCGAGGAAAAGGGAAAGATCGCCCACGCTCTCTTTTGCATTTTAGCTCTTCTACGTAATTTTCTATTTGGTTTGTTATTGTCTCTTTAAGTTCTTTAAAGCTATCGTATATTCTTAGCTTGGTCATTGCTGATTTGAGAATGTTTCAATAATGTTCCGCGTTAAGGAATGTATTAAAGCTACTTAAATTTAATAAGGATTATTTTCAAGGTGTTTTGGAGATTAATTTGATATTATATTTATTTTTACAATATCATTTTTTCTATGGTATGTTTTATTATTTATATATTTAAGTATTATATAGAGAATTTTAATTATTATTTTTCTCTCAAATAATTATATAAGAATTTAAATATAAATATATGTTGTGTTAGTCTATAATAAAACTTTCATAAAATAAATAAATGTCAATAATATTATTCAAAAGAATTGGCATAAATTAATTCTTCTTTAAGGAATAAACTTTGTTGATTTTGACTATTCCTTGTAAATAAATTTTTCTAATGATTAAAAGATTCTATCGAAGTATCTTGGCTACACAATACAATTAATATTCATCTTCAATTATGAATGACAAACAATGTAATGAAAAGCTTAAAGAAGCAACACTGACTTCAATTTTATGATTTTTACATGTTAATCATTTTGTATGTAATTGTGATAAATGAGATTTACAAGTATTAATATATTGATAAGAAGATTTGTCTATATTGATTTGAATTTTTTATAAGATATATATTAGTGCCTCTTATATTGGTAAGAGGATTTATATATGTTGATTTTAAATTGGTGAAAATTGAGGCTATTTCAAGCATTATTTGATGGTTATAGGATTGTATAAGGAAATCTATTAATAATAT
>VDFB02383141.1:0-24567 GCA_007258455.2 Sequoia sempervirens | reverse complement strand
TGAATAACTCTACTTGACCTTTCTTTGACCGTTGCATATTCCTTGGCGTACCAATCTACTGCTGGCAACGGTTGTGTATCGACCTGCTCTCTGAAAAACTGAGGAAGAACTTCTCCCTCGTCATCTGATAAACCTCCCACATCCTCTGATAAGAAAACAGAAATCTATGAGAGATAGAAACGGCCGTAACTGTGTCTGCGAACCTCGAAGTCATCTGCGCAATTTGCCCAGTAATCCTCCATAGAAGGCTCGTGATATGTGCCTCCAAAGAAGGCGAATAGATAATGACCGAAGGTCATAGCACGTACCGGACAAGATACTTTAAGATGATATTTCAAGTTCTTGTCCCCGCGATCTTACTCATCACCGTCGACTTGCAATCCAATACATTCCAACTGAAAAGGAAAGTTGAGAGATGGTCTGCGGCTCAAGCGCGGCGAAGAAGACGATGAACATCATGCATCTGTCTTAGGAATTCATGAAAGATTGTCTTATCCGAAGGATAACGTGGAAGCATAGCTGGATTTCCTGTGAAGCCGTAAACTCGGATGTAGGTGTATGTTGGGAATTGAATAAACCAATCCGCCCATCCATCCATCGCTGCCCTAGCAACTGCCGAGATACGAACATGCAATTCCCGGTCTAAGTTCCTCACTGTATAAGTCAAGAAAGCTTCGTGAACACGCTTGAAATGACGTTCAGCTCTGGTGAACTCAAGCTGATCATAATACTGATAAACCTTCTGAACACTGAGGATGCCCACGGTGTTAAGTCCTCGGAACTGACCCTGATAAGCGATCAAGTACACGAGATATGAACACATGTGAAACTCATGGGCAACTAAGAAACCGGTGATCTGCCTGTGGAGAATGTCACTGATGAAGGATGCCCAGTCATAATGCTCCTGCCCAGAAATGATGCGACCAATAATGTAATACATCCAAGGCTGGAAAACATTTGCATGTTCTTGACCTGAGACACGATTCAGGAGTGTGATTAGAATCGCATACTCATCCTTGTATTCACCGCGACCCACATTGTTTGGCAATCTGTTCTTTGCTTGTTTTAACCATCTTTCTGCCATCTTCTTCTGACACTTGTCCATATCAGCATCAAATCCTGCGCACACTGCTCCATAGAAACAACTAGGCTGTTCTGGTGTTGAGGAATGCCAAAACTCCTTTCGATGTCCAAAGGTTTGAGACTGCAAATGACCCGTCCGTCAACTGACACTATCTCACGAGTAGTAGAATTGTAATGCTTAATGCAAGACATCACGAATTCAATACAGTGCACGGAGATAGGTATGGAAGCGGCCTCTAGTAAACCAGACTGCTCAATATTCTGAATGATTGAACTTCTGATCTTAACTGGGTCTAGCACTGCTTCTGGTAATACTTTGTGAAGATCTGTCTCAACCAACCTGCGGAAATCATGGGTAAGGACGGTTTTGGTCCTGTATTCGAGCTGAGTGAACTGCATTCTGAAAAACTTGCCTGTTGACTGTGAACTTGACTATATTCTGACAAAATTTCTGGAAAGCTAAAAATAGCCTGTGAGAGTTAAAAATAGCCTTTCGAAGAATTATTTTCAGCGAAAAATCCGAGATATGGGTTTTGTCCAGAAAAGAATTCTAAGACAACCCAGAACGTCAGATTTGCGAAAATTCAACTTCTACTTGATTGTACAAAGATTTTCCACTTGAGAAAATTAGCAATTCGAGAACGAATGTTCTGAAGCTAAAAATTCATGAAAAATCAAACGCACAAATTTAACTCGAGAAAACTATATAAGAATGATCCAGATACTGAGACTTGCCAAATTCGCCAATTTCAGGAACATGCAATTTGTATTTTGTGAGAAATCTGAGATCAAAGGATGAAAAAGACGTTTTTTGAAGTCTTCTTCTGTGAAAATCGCCCAAGATTTCTTCGAATTGCTGACAATTGTGAACTTTGATCTGCAAAAAGATATGTTAGGAAAAATCGCCTCTGTGAATTGATGAAGATTTTGCCTTTAACTGGAGGAATTCGCCTTGGAATTGAAAACCACGAATTTCTCTTGAAATTTGCGCCTTTTGAATATGGATGAAATTCGAATTTCCTTGAAGAAAATACGAATTTGTATTAAATTTGAGGTTTCGCCTTTTGATTTGAAATACGCCTTTGAATATTTGAAAGGCTTGCGAATTTCAATTGAAACTTGAAGTTTAAATACGCCTTTGATCTGAAGGATTTGCGAATTGCTCTGAAATGCGCCCTTTGAAATTATGAGAAACCACGAACTTATCTTTTAAAAATATGAATTCCCTTTGATAAAATTCGAACTCTCTGAAGTTGCTTTGAAAATTGATAACTTCGATTTCTCTTTGAAGATATGGACTTGCAATTGAAAATCACGAATTTCACTCAAGGATGAATTTGCCCTTAATGAAAATCGAATTTCTCTTGAAAGCTTGTGATCAACAATGAAGCTTGCGCCATGTTAAATAAGAGGAAATTCGCACTGAATTGTGACTGCAAGAATTCATAAACCCTAACCAGAATAGAAATCCTCTGATTGGTTGCCTTTCAGTTCAACTGCCACTGACTAGAAGTTCAAATTTGAAAATAATAATAAAATACTTATTATCATGCAATGGCGCTAAAAATAGAAAATCACCATTTCTGAACAAGCATATTTTGAACTTCAGTTGACAAACTGGTTGAAGCTATGAGATTCATCGTTTGACTTTACTGATTCCGAAAAGTCATCTCTTAAGCACATAGGCGTCCATTTGCTCAAGATACTTCATTTTTTACTAACTCCCTATTTAATAGCTGACAGCACTGTCACGACTGGCCAACTTCGATACTGATTTCCGGATGACCGGGTGATGCTGAGACTGTTCTGAAGAATTCATCGGAAAGCCTACTGAACAAGGAAGAAATGTCTGCTGGGAGACACTACTGTAAAATCCATCGTTTAACCCCTTGAAAAATTAGGCGCACCTGATTAAATTGCTTTACGGGTTCCAGACTTAGCCATTTTCCTAAACTGCCGTCTGACACTTCAGACAGCTGCTGCCGGCAAACGGTGAACCCTGCTGATACGAGACGAAGCTTACTGCATGACTGGAGACATTCTGCATCCAACGGCTGTATCTATGACACCTGAAAGCTGTGTTAAGGGCCTCAAAAACAAAAGCGCCCCTGGCTCTAGGTTGCACTGGTGTTATTTTGACGAAAATCAAACTTCCATCCGAGTACCCTACTTTGACCTCTGACATCTGGAGCTGGGATGACCCGATTCAGGCACTATCTGTTTTAACGGACAGCTAGAAGGGCCCTCAAGAGAAGTCCCTGGAGGTATTGAGGCAAGAAAACTGCTTCTAAGACCTCAAAAACTCCAGTGCGTATTTTATTTATGTTTACCGCTACCAGACTTGGCCATTTTCTGGACATCCTCACTTTGTAGTATGACATCAAAGACCTCGCACGCACGAGCAACTGCCAAATGCTGAAGGCTGACGGCTATGCTCATTGGAAAGATAAATTGATTACGCTCAATAGTCGTGAAGACTTCGAACGCGAACGGGCTCATCTGACAGGCCTAAAGGCTAGGCGCCCTTGAACTGTGGAAATACACTGAAAATCATTTGATGGTCTGCCCGTAAAAATTACGTGCTTGGTAGAATCTCCGCCACGACCACCAGGAACGTCGGATCGACAAGCTGAATGATGCGTTGCGGAGCCAGGCTAGAATACTACTGATGTTATGAAGATTCTGTCTGCAAATAATGCCATTTTGAGGGTCCTTTAAGCCAGCGCCCCTGGCCTGTACTTGCACTGGGCATAAACGGAGAAGCTCAGAAACGTGAAAACTCCATTTTAAGCTGATCTTTGGACGACTGCCGCCTGAACTCTGAGAGTCGGATGACTTCGCTTGATATCTCGTCGGATAAGCAGACTGGTTGTGAACAAATTGACTGCATCCGGCATCGAAAATGTCGAGATTTACCCCTGCTTCAAGATGGGCGCCCTCAAGCTAGAGGCGCGCTTTTGCCTGGAAAAGACAAATTTCTCATCTCCTAAAATTTAGGGATTTTAACTTCTGTCGCGATTTGCCGGAGTTGTGGTTCTCGGAACGCCTCGCTGGATAGCTCAACGGATAGCCAGACTAATTCTGAAGAGATTGACTGGATGCTTGAACATTTTAACCAGAATCTTGACCTTCAATAAGTTGGGCGCCCCTGAGCTATACTTGCGCTTTTGGGCTTTTCCTCTGAGAAATCTCCATGATTTGATCTTTAAAAACTCTGCTTCGATCATTGAAAATACCGTCTGCAATATGAAATGTCGTCATGAGATGCTCCTTCGTCGTGAAGATCTTCATTTTGAGTCTCTGCTTCAGGTTTTGTTCAATATAACTGACTTTGACCGACAAACTATTGACAACTACTCCATGCTTGACATTGCCCAAAACTGTGTTTTACATCAAATTAGCAAGATTTAGACTTTAAAATGCAAAATGCCTTGATGAAGCAAAAAATTTGGTTTGGGTACAACAGAGGCATACTTCCAAACAACTCTCTTCCTTCTTTCATAAAATACTTTGGTTTGTTCTATAAATTGCAATGTAATCAATGATATCAATATGTTTCATAAAATGTATCACTTAATTTTGTTCTATGTGTGTTTGTGAACATGTAGCATTCAACGTCATGCCGAGGAAATGACCAAAGCCTCTAACACTAGAATAATATGTAGTAAAAAAATCAAGGAGAATAGAATTAAAAATACAAGCTTGTGAAACAAAGGAATTGCACCCCATACAATAATAAATTCTTGTGCAATCTAAGATAAATGTCTAATTGGAAGCACAAAGGTCACGAATGAACAAATTTCGTGGATGGACACAAATGGATCCTAAATTTGGGGGCACATCATCAACCATAGGTGAAGTTCAATGCACATCTCTAGTTGAAGACACACCAACAACATGTGGTTTTCCAAGTACATCGAAAAACACATCTACATTTGAAGACACACCATCAACAACATTGGGTTTTGAAAGTGCATCAATAAACACATATCTATTTGAAGGAACTCCATAAATGACATCTCAAGTTGGAGGTAAAACATTGTTTACATTTCAATCTCAAGGTATGCCATCAATTGAATCTCCAATTGAAGGTACACGATCTATCCTTGATTTTGTTGACATTCCTAATGTTGACACAAATTTACATTTGAGAACTCCTCTTAGAGTTTTGCATATAAAACTTAAATTTTTGATTGATATTGATTCCAATGTTTTGAAATGGATTCCTAATAAGACTCCAAAACATTCATGTCAAAGATATGCAGAAAGGATATGGAGTTTATTTTTTGAGAAGCTAAGTGAGGGTGTAAGATGCCAACTATTTGTTGAAATGATGATGCAACTCAAATTTAGGCCCACCATGAAGGCTCTTGGGCTAAGAGTTTTGAATGAATTAAGTGAAAATTCCATTTTAAAGAACTTGATGAGTGCATACGAGAGCGTGGGTTCTTCCTCACACATGAAAGATAGTTGTGCCACACAACGCGTGATGACAACAACACTATTAAGTAGTCAAACAAGGAACAAGGTGAAACTTACAAAGACAAGTAAGTCTTTGAAAATAAGTAGATCATCTCTAATGAGAGCCAAAGGAAGACGTGAAAGACTGGAGGATCCAAATAGCAATGAGTTATGGAAATTCTCGAGTAGAGTGCCATGGAAAGATAAAAGAATTGTTCAAGCCTTGAGATATTTAATAGTAGATTATTGGAAGGATAACACATGGACCTATCCCAATCAAAGAGATGTTGTAAGAAGGAGAATTGGTAGTAAAATATGTGAACCACATCCAAAGTATTATTTGGATACCACTCAAACCCAATTTTTTGTTGATTTTGTACGAAAGTTTCATAAAATTAAAATATGTCAAAGGCATTTTAAAATGATAAATCCTTTTTATGTCAAAATAAATCACACATGCACTACTTGTTGTATAGTACATATTGAGTTTTCTAACCATTATGATGTTTATAAATGTATATGTGTAAATATGCATACTAATAATGTTTTGTAGGAATGTAACATAAGGCCTCCACCTAAATCTTCAAGGGAATTCTTATCTTCCATTTTATGTGAAAGAGTGGATGGTCAATTTTTTTACAAGAAGTCATGTTTGGATGGCGCATGTGATCATTGTGGTGGCATGCAACATTTTCCAATTTTCCAACACATGGCTAGTACACACACAATTGGAGACACAATTATGGAATTTGGAAAATACAAGACTATGGCCTACAGTCTAAAAGATGGGAAAGAAGCAAATAAGTGTGAATTGGTCAGTGATAAGATTCCAATGTATCAATTTATGGGAATTTTTTGTGATCAGTTGGCCTATGAGTATGCAAGGTATACACATAGAGCTCAATGGTTGGACTCATAGCTCAAGTTATGCAAGGACATGTTTCCAATTCATAGCATTGTTTTAGTTGTCGACATCGTGGATAACTACACACTACAACCACAGAATGAGGTGCAATCATAGTACTATAGCTCCATGTAGGTTGCTATATTTATGCATATATCATTCATTCATGCAAATTATAGTATAGAGGATAACAAGAAAGTATTGAGGGAGTATCACTTTTACATCAATGATGATCACGTTCATTCTACAAAGTTTGTACAAGGTTACTTTTAGATGTTCTATGTTGATTTGGCTAGTAGGGGCATATCATTCAGTTAGCATATCATATGGTCAGATAACTGTACACCATAATTCAAGAACTCCAGAATGTTTTACTGGTTGAGCAGGATACATAGGATCAGTGGTGTTCCTCATATGTGGAACTTCTCAGAGGCCAAGCATGGAAAGGGGGAGCATGATGGAGCAGGTGCATGTATCAAAAGAGCCTTAACACAAGAAGAATTAAATTACAAAGACAATGTAAAGTTGACAGATGCAAGATCAATTGTTGAGTGGTGCAATCATGGAATGGGTCCAAGTAGTAAAGGTAATTATTTAGTTTGTAGATTTTTTATTTAGTAGATGATACTAACATTGAAAAATATGAGGATTGTTGTACACTAATAGGATTGAGCGAGATGCACTCTTTTAGAAGCTCTAATGTAGGTACATGGACTATCCATATGTAGAAGATGGCATGCTTTTGTTCTACATGTACACTTCAAGCATGGAATGATTGCAAGTCAATAGAGTAGGTTGACAGATGGTTTGTAAGAAGTCTAATCCAACTTGACACTTATCAATTCCCGACAGCTCCACAAATCACGGAGATGCAATCATCCATTGACTTTGATCATGTATCGAACCTACTAGAACCAGGTAATATATCTTACTTTTAGGTTTTATTTTGATGTTCATTAAATACATCTAAAAAGATGAACATATCAATGCAAGGCATGTTTATGCGGTGATTGCAAATGAAGAAAATGAAGAGGGTACAAATTATTACTTGTTTCATTATATCGAGGCCAAAAATAAATTGGAGGCCCAGTTATAGATGGAGTAAACATAGAATATCCTATAGGTTTGGTGGTTGTTACTGGAACATGGCTTAAAAGGTACCCAGTTAAGAATGTTGCAGTTTGGTTGTTTGAGGACTTCGACACGTATTTGAAGATTCTTCACTACTCGAACCTTGTCGTCGCAACCAACATTCATTTGATACAAGGGAAATCTTGTGAACAAGAACTTGTGGAAAGTGCGTGAATTTGACCATGAGGCAATACTTGACATAATAAAGAGTAGAGTAGATCAGGATGGTTCCCTAGATTGATTTGTAAGTATGCACATTGAATTTGTAAAGTCATGTTATTGATCACTACTTTCTTTTAAGCATTTAATTTTCATTGTATAAGGGTTTGCAAAATTGCATTATTGTTAATTTGCAAAATGATAATTATATGCTGCTCTCTATTGACTACCTTTAAGTTGGTATTCTCTATTGAGGACTGTCATTGATGCATTTGTGACTGTAGGTTATACTTAATATTGTCAACTTAAGAAAAGAACAACATTGGTTGCTGGTGCAAGTGTTCAGTGGTATGAGAAACATGTGTTGTTGGTGCATTTTCTGGTTTTCAACCTTCTCTTTCTTTTCCATTTCGTAGATTTCTTGAATTCTTATATGCTACATATTTTATGTTAATTATTTTTATATATATTTGAAATTTATACATAGGATCATTGAGAGATGAGAAAGTAGCGAAAGATGGTCCACATCACCATTTTAGGACCTTCAATCGATCTACTTATAGAATGCATGAAGGTGATAATAGATTTGGTTAGAAGGTGTATGCCTAACATTATTTAGTTATTGGTCTTTTAATGATTTTTATGTGAGTACATGTCTAAAATTGTTAGGCTTTTGTAGGTTTTTTGTGGATCAAATTATAGTGAGAGTACACAACCACGAAGAGGCTACTACCCATGTGTTTCCAAGGGAGCAGGGGATGTACATGTTTTGAAGCATTTTGGAATGCAAATAACTAGGCCACCTGAGGTGGATTGGAGAAAAGAAGCTTGGAAACAACTCCTTTTGTTTCTTCTTGTACAATATATTTCATGATCTTGGCTGCAAATGGGAGGATTATTTCCTTGCATATATTGCTACAAGTATTGAGAAATGATAGGATTTTCAATATTTTCTTCCATTACTATTGTAATATTTGTTATTGACTTAGTGTATTTTATGATATACAAAAATTATGAGAAATTTATAAATGCAAATGTGCATATTCCTTAATATATGCCTCAATTAAATGTGTATATTACATTTAAAGTAAGTTGTTACAATGCTTTATGGTTTACATTTAAAGTTGTCTTGAAGGAAAAGCATGTGGATTTATGACAAAATTTGAAACAATGTCTTCTATTGTACAAAAGCATATTTTCTTGCTCTTCTATAAACCCTAGAACTCCTTTCATCATCATTATTTGACATTAAAACTTGATCAACCCTTCCTTGTTTAGTATGCTTCAACTTGAGGCTAAAGTTTGCATTAGAAGGTTGCGAACTCACCTTTCCAATTAATATGTCCCCACTATATATAAGTCTAAACCAATAAAAGGGAATCCATCATTGTCAAGCTTATCTACTCTCAGGTTTTCTATGTCTCGCTTTCCAAAATCCACTCTAATCTTGGATGAATTTTAGAGTCACTGTCATCATGATCTATCTCTTTACATAATCTCAATCAACCTTCAAGGGATTCATTCAAAATAAATGCACAAGACATCTTAGTACACCTTTCCACCATTGGCAACCTAGCCTAGTGGGCATCCAAGGAAGGAAAAACACACCACCAAGGGCAGAACAACATGAACAGTGGGGGCAACAATGTTTCAATACTCTCCAACACCTTTGAAAACTCCCAAACATTCTTCAACCAACCAATCTCTCCAAACAATCACTTTGCATTTGGCGCTCTTGTCAACTTTGACAATGTAGTCACATGGCGAATAACTCAAACAAAGGATGGAACAACATGAGCACATACCTTGGGTTGTCTCCGGTTATTAAAAACATATCATGATGATTCTCAACCCTTTTTGGACTCAAACTTCCATGATACAATGTTCCAAGGCACAAATGAGCATTATGGTTTATTGACACAAGGCATAAATGATGCACTATTACTAATCCAAACTCAAAAATCAAAGATGAAACTTAATCCCTTTTCACTTGTGCACGTGAATATCATGAAAATAAGCCCCATGAAATAATTAAAATGCTTTTTCAATGCTTTTGTCATAAAATAAAAGACCTTTGACTTAAATACTTTATGGTTGTTCTCTGAGTATTTCCTTTTCTTTTGTGTATAATTTGATGATCCTTTGCATACTTTATAGTGGTTGTCTATTTATTACTATTAAAAGTGAAGTTGAAACAACAAAACTTAACTGATGGAAAAGTTAACTTATGGTCGTTGTCTATTTATTTCCTTTATTTTCTCTCCATAAAAATGTGTTTGTTAAAGTGAAGTTGAAACAACAAACTTAAGTGATGGAAAAGTGGTAGACTCATTAAAAGTGTGTGTTTTTGCAATTAGAGTCAAAAGGTCAATGGAATGGACTTCCAAGTGAATGTTTCCAAGAAATTTCATTTGAAGCAAGGAGATTTTCAAATTTTCCAAGGATTTACATGTGTGGTATAAATAGTTTTTTAGTAACTTCTAGCTTATTTAGGTGAGACACTTCTTTTCACTCCGAGCTATGTTCAACCAACAAAATCCCTTATGAGTCCAAAGTGCAAAATGACTACAATCCTCGATAGACTATTACTCGGAAACCACGATGCTTAGAAACTTCTCATCTAAGCCTACAGAATCATGTTGAGCCCCTCTACAATAAAATCTCTTAGTTTTCACTAACTCGTTGGTGTTTTCTTGTGGTGATGACTTATCGCTTGGGTAAAAAGTTGTCAAATGCAAGTAGTGCAAAGTTGCAAAGTAGCGCAACTTTCATTCTGAAACTAGTGTGAACAAATGAACTATTCCAATGCACTTGGGTGGGTATTTTTACACTAGGCATGGTCCTCTTTGGTACAAAAATATGCTGAATCACTCTGAGCTACATTCAATCAGCAAAATCCCTTATGAGTCTAAAGTACAAATGGCTGCAATATTCAACATACTGTTACTCGGATACCATGATACTTAGAAGCTTCTCATCTGAGCCTATAAGATCATGTTGGGCCCCTCTATAATAATCTCTCTTAGTTTTTGCTATCTCGGAGGCATATTCCCATGGTGGTGACTTCTCACTTGGGGAAAAAGGTTGACAAATGCAAGTAGTGTAAAGCTGCAAAGTGACACAACTTTCATTCTGCTACTCGTGTGACCAAACAAAATATTCCAATGTGTCTGAGTGGGTATTTTTATGCTAGACATGATCCTCTTTCACACCCAAACACATCAAATCGCTCTGAGCTACATTCAACCAACAAAATCCCTTAAGAGTCTAAAGTGAAAAATAGATACAATCTTCGACATGCTATTAATTAGATATCATGATGATTAATAACTTCTTGTATGAGGATATGTGATCGTATTGGGCCCCTCTAATATAACCTATCTCAGTTTTTGCTATCTCAAAGGTGTTTTCTTTTGGTGGTGACATTTCACTTGGGAAAAAAGTTGTCAAACACAAGTAGTGCAAAGTTGGAAAGTGGTGCAACTTTTGTTCTATAACTCATGTGACCAAATGAACTATTCCAATGTATCCAAATGGGTACGTTTACACTAGGTATGGTCCTCTTTCATACCCAAACATATCAAATCACTTTGAGCTACATTCAATCGACAAAATACCTTATGAGTCCAAAGTACAAAATGGCTGCAATATTCGACATGCTATTACATAGATACTGTGGCACTTTAAAACTTCTCATCTATGCCTATGGGATTATGTTCAACCCATCTACAATAACCTCTATCATGTTTTGCTATCTCGGAGGTGTTTTCCTGTGGTGATGACTTTTCACTTGGGGAAAAGGTTGTCAAATGCAAATAGTGTAAAGTTGTAAAGTGGCAAAAATTTCATTTTGCAACTTGTGTGACCAAATGAATAGTTCCAACACATCTAGGTGGGTAATTTTATGCTCGACATGGTCCTCTTTCACACCCAAACATGTCAAATCGCTATGAGCTACATTCAACCAACATAATCCCTTATGAGTCCAAAGTGCAAAATGGCTGCAATCTTTGACATGTTGTTACTTGGATACCGTGATGCTTAGAAAATTCTCATATGTGCCTATGGGATTGCATTTTTCCCCTCTATAATAACCTCTCTCGATTTTTTCTATCTTAGAGACATTTTCCTATGGTGATGACTTTTCACTTAGGGAAAAAGTTGTTAAATGCAAGTAGTGTAAAGTTGCAAAGTGGTGCAACTTTCGTTCTGCAACTCATGTGACCAAATGAACTCTCCCAATGCATCTGGGTGGATATTTTTACGCTAGGAATGGTCCTCTTTTGCACCCAAACATGATGAATCATCTGAGCTACGTTTTACTGGCTGAATCCCTTAAGATTCTAAAGTGCAAAATGGCTGCAATCTTTGATGAGATATTACTTGGATATCATGATGCTTAGAAACTTCTCTTCTATGCCTATGAGATCATGTTGGACCCCTCTACAATAACCTCTTTCAATTTTTTCTATTTCAGAAGAATTTTTCCATGGTGACGACTTTTCACTTGGAGAAAAAGTTGTTAAATGTAAGTAGTGTAAAGTTGCAAAGTGGTGCAACTTTTGTTCTGTAACTTATGTGACCAAATAAACTCTCCCAATGTGTCTAGATGGGTATGTTTACACTAGGAATGGTCCTCTTTTGTGCCCAAACATACCGAATCACTCCAAGCTACGTTCAACCAGCTGAATCCCTTAAGAGTCCAAAGTGCAAAATGACTACAATTTTTGATGAGCTATTACTCGGATACCATGATGCTTAGAAAATTATCTTATGCACCTATGGGATTATGTTAGACCCATTTACAATAACCTCTCTTGGTTTTCGCTATCTCAGAGGCATTTTCCTGTGGTGACGACTTTTCACTTAGAGAAAAAGTTGCAAATGCAAGTAGTGTAAATGTGCAAAGTGGTGCAACTTTTGTCCTGCAACTCATGTGACCAAGTGAATTGTTCCAACATGTCTGGATGGGTATGTTTATGCTAGGAATGTTATTCTTTCACATTGCTGAATCACTCCGAGCTACATTCAATCGACATAATCCCTTATGAGTCCAAAGTGCAAAATGACTGCAATATTTGACATGCTGTTAATCGAATATCGTGATGCTTAGAAACTTCTTTTTTGATCCTATGGAATCAAGTTGGGATCCTCTACAATAACATCTCTTAGTTTTTTCTATTTTGAAGGCGTTTTCCTATGGTGACAACTTTTCACTTAGGGAGAAAGTTATCAAATGCAAGTAGTGTAAAGTTGGAAAGTTGTGCAACTTTCATTTTACAACTCGTGTGACCAAACAAACTATTCCAATGTGTTCAAGTGGGTAGGTTTATGCTAGGAATGGTTCACTTTTTCACCCAAACATGTCGAATCACTCTGAGCTACGTTCAACCAACATAATCCATTATGAGTCCAAAGTGCAAAATAGATGCAATCTTTGACATGTTACTCATATATCGTGACACTTACAAAATTCTCGTCTATGCCTATGGGATCACGTTGGACCCCTCAACAATAACCTCTATAATTTTTTGCTATCTTGAAAACATTTTCTTGTGGTGATGACTTTTCACTTGGGGAGAAAGTTATCAAACACAAGTAGTGTAAAGTTGCAAAGTGGTGCAACTTTCAGTTTGCAAAGTGGTGCAACTTTCAGTTTGCAAAGTGGTGCAACTTTCAGTTTGCAACTCATGTAACCAAACAAACTATTCCAACACATCTAGATGGGTACATTTATGCTAGAAATAGTCCTCTTTTACACCCAAACATGCCGAATCACTCTGAGCTATGTTCAACCGGTAGAATCCCTTATGAGTCTGAATTGCAGTTGTTGTCACTGAATAGTGCACCTTTGTTAAGATGCAAAACTCAGCCTACTAGTGAAACATTGGATCTAAATATTCAATATCCATGATGTATGGTTTTTTGTGCTCTAGAGTTATAAAACATGATGTGGCAATAGTTGTAAGACCATGTTTTCTAATGATTTGTCATGTTATTTCATGCATAGAAAATGGAAGGAGGTTTTTTAGCTTATTTAAATGATGAATATGGGAGAAATGTGATAAATGTACATGGGTGATGCATCCATAAATCAAGCTTATATTGTTGTTCATACACATCTAATATCTTCATAATATCATTAAAATTGACCTGTACATTGATTTCATTTAATGAGATGTCAAGTGTTGTGATATTAGTAGATGCAAATAAATTATGTTGGTTGGATCAACCACTATCATGTGTTTTGATGTATGTTTATACAAGTTCATAGAGGTATATATATACTCGTGAGGTTTGAAACATCCACTTGTTCTTTAGATGCAAATGCAATGATTGCTAAGCTTTAGAATCAGAACCATTAGTTGTTGGATGCCAACCTCAACCATGAATTAAAAGAAATACATTTTGCTATGATATTTTTTTATGGGAAGGATTTCTTAGAGTTCATTTAAAACATTTTGGTGTTAAAATCCTTGCCACTAGACAATAATAGAACTCAAGAAGCATGAAGCATACACAAAAATATATGAAGTATACACATGAATCATAAAGAATACACATGAACACAAGAATTATACTTTGGAAGCATGAAGCATACACATGAATACACACAATATAAGTGAAGTATACATGTGAATAAGTGAAACATACCTGTGAATAAGTGAATCACAAGTAATTGAAGCATTGCAAAGGATACAAGCCACTAGGAATGAAGCTTATTTACATAATACGCATTAGATAGAGCTTATTGAGAAATCAATAGTAATTATTTAAGCATTAGATGTAAAAAAAACCCATGCCTACAACATTCAAGCATACAATTTACACAATACGCATGACAACATCAATCAAGAAATAATATTTTCTTTAATAAAAAAGCCATAAGGCTATACAATGATATATATTGATAAAAGTATATACAATATATCCAAAAAATCCATACGGGCTTACTACAAAAGAGCCATATGGACATAAAATGTCACATATATATCGATAGTACAAAACATATGTTCCAAAATTCCACATAAGCATACAACAAACTACCCTATTACATAGTCATTTCCCTCTAGGGAAAGGAACAAAAAATTGTGCTGCCTTCAAAATTCAGCTAGATGGAGTGCCTATTTTATCTCTTGTCTTTTGAACATGCTCACTAGACCTCCTCTCTAGACTCCTTTGGAGCTGCACCTGATACAATACAAAGTATAGATGTTAATACATAAAAAGTGAATTATGGAATGACATATAACAAAATATAGTCACTTACCACATATAAATAGTCATCATGCACATTTACAACATTACCACATCCATGATCTGGGGTGACACCCACCTGTAGCAACTATCAAGATAGAAATTAAACTACATGTACAAGTATCATGAAAAATTTCAATAATAGACCATAAAAGAGTAAATATAATGTCAAATTGACTAATCTATTGCATACATCTCTCAAAGGATCAGAATTGGCTATTTCTACAACAACTCCATGGTCCATCATGCCACCAACATCACCAGGGCTATCTGATGTCAAGAACTAAAAATGAAACAACATATCTAATAGTCATATAAAGAAGTTCAAGTAGTCCCTTTAAAATTGTCATAAATGGGTAGCAAATTAAAATGAAAAGAGCAACTTTTGGAAATATGTTGTCATTGATGTCAAAAGGGGATTAGATGGAGACGATGGATTTGATCCTAAATAGTGTGTTGAAATTAATGAAAAGTGTCATTGATGTCAAGGAGAATGGAATTGATCATGCAAGGAAAAATTTTGGCATGATGGAAAAGGATGAATGTGAGTGCAGTGGATCTGGTTCTAGAAGTGTGTGGCAGGTTGATGATACAAAAGTGCATATCTTGCAACTAGTATAAAGTTAATCAATTTGTTTCAAATGTTGTCATGATGTTGTAGAGAGTTTTCCATACAACATAAGGTATAAATAGGCAATAGATTTGATGTGAGTTTTTTGAGAGAATTCTAGTGATGAGTTCTACATGACTAAAAAATGAAGGATTTGCTCAGAATGGATTTAAGTATGCTCTCGGGTGATTCTAGGGTTTACAAATGAACCTCAATATGTTCATAGTCATGGTGTCCTCAATATGTTCTTCTATTTTGATGATTGATTGTTAATAGCAGGTAAATGGTCACATAAGTAACAACTTATGTCATTCTTTCCATGTTGGTGACCGACCTCGTTGCCTAGATTGGCAGTGTCTACATGTCTCATTGGCGAGAAATTTGTGCTTCGGTGCGATAATTTCTTTAGTCCCATCGATTCTAGAAGAAAATAAAAATTTGGCTAAGTCATATCTTGGGCGGTGTTTTTCTAAGTTTCTCTAACTTACCATTTCTAGGATTTTGACTAAGTATAGCTCTAGCAGTGTTTTTGGCATGTGGTCTAACTTAGGTGGTGTTCTGCTATGTTTTGTTAACTCCTTGCTCTATAGAACTGGTGGTGTTTTGTCTAGTTTGATGAACTTATGAAGATCACGCTTTAAGGTTGACAGTGTTTTTAGGAACATGTCTAACTTACCACTCAACAAAGAAAAGTGAAGTGTGGACCTCGACAGTGTGTGTGTGCTTTGTTGAAGTGACAAGAAGGGTTTGGTGGGACTTGCATTGGAGTCTCTTTGACGGTTCGATGATCATCTTATCAGTGAAACATTGGTCTATCGGTAGGAGTCTGAAGGATCTCTCTCCGATGGAACGATAAGGAAAGCTTTATCGATGTGAGTGAGTGTTATCAGTGAGACTAGATGACATCGATGAGACCTTTGGCTACGTCTTTCTGATCTGGCAATGAAAAGGTAGCACTCCATGTGGGACCCAACCATAATCGTGATGTAGACACATGGCATGACTGGATTGAGTAAATAATATTTCATATCCTCATTGTGGAGTATAGAGTTGTGACCTAGCAGTGAGACCTAGTAAAGTGAAGTCAACAGACTTAGAGGATAGTGACGGTTGGTGACATCAAAAGGTGTATATGTGGCATTAGCTCACACACCCCATTAATATTTTAGTGGGGCCTGATAAGGACCCGTGGGGTTAGCGGGGAATGACGATGATCGAATGTTGAAGATCGACTGTGCCCACAAAATTTGGTGGGACCTACAAAGGCAGTAGACGTAGTTAGTGGAACATGATGTCACAATAATAGGTGATGATAAATGATTGCATAAAGGATGTTAGTAATGGTGTATGATCAACGGTTGTGATGAAGAAGATTCGATGGTGCCTGTCAGTTTTGTTAGGTTTTTGGTAGATCCTAGCTAAGTCCCATGGGGTCAGCGGAGAGCAGTGGAGATTAATCCATGGTGGATGGATATTGACCATTGATGAAGATGATGGGACCCAATAGGAAGAAGAAAAGGTGATGATAGTGGATGATGACATAGGTTGACAGGTGGTGAAGAGCGATTGCTCGACATACCAACTCACATCATTGTTGTGAGTTGCATGGCGATGATGTGGATGACATATGGCAACAACCCACAAACCCCACAAGATTTGTGTGGGACCGTTGTCTGAGCTTGTGAGGTTAGTGGGATTTGGATGCATGTCTTGGTGGACCTTGCATATGGCAAGTGATGTATGAAGGAGATTTTTGGTGGAGATTTAAAGGACCGTTCATCTAACGATCAAGATTGAAGGATTTGAAGAAGGTTGATTTGACGGTCATGTTTAAGGTTATTACAATGCACTATGTGATCACAATGGTTAAGTGATCGATGGTGGAGATCAAGCAACAAATATTTGATGGTGATGTGTGACATGATGAATGCCCCTAAGATTGATGATGGTGATTTGAACAACCACTTATCTAATGGTCATAGTTTAAAGGCTTGGCGATAGTCTAATTGAAGCTGATCGAATGGATGTGTTTTAAAGGCATGAAGATGAACAAAGGATTGTTGGATCATCGCATGAAAGAGAAGATCAATGACCTAGATTCAAAGATGAAGATCTCAAATGACTAAGTCTATGTGAATAGGGTTTCGACTATCAATCGACATAAAGGAAGGAATTAATTGTTCCAGCTACACTTGTGACCAATTTAAAGGAGAATTTGATCTGTTAAGTGGTGACATAGTTTACAAAATATTTGAAGATCGAATCAGATCAAATGAAAAAAAGAATGCATTAAATGCATATTAGATTCTAGGGATTGATAGTGAGCTAATTCTAGAAAATTATCTATATCTAAATTAAATGTTGTGAGGCTCAATGCAAAGGTTTTGTAATGAAGGTTTCTGGAAAACCTTAACAGGTGATCAAGATCAGAATCAGATCCTATTGTCAAGAGAATGCATTTAATTTATTCTAGGTTAAGGTTTTTGCAAGTTAACTGGTTTAACAGATTCAATGAATATGTATAGTATGTGTGTGGCTCGATGAATTGATAGCTTGTTGGGGAAGTTTGCAAGGAAGGGAAACCCTAATTTGATGCACAAGATGATCTAGAAAATTGAGAGAATATCGAGATAGAGATTGCAGGTCGATGGAAAAAGAAGCTAATAAAATATTGTCAAAGTGAGATGTTTGTATGATGTGTGTGAATTGAGAGAATAGCCTACAGTTGTATTGTGTACTGAACAGAGTTACATATTTTTGACTATGTTGTAGAGATAGAGAGAGTGAAGTGATGTAGTAATTCTACAAGAAAGAGAGTTGTAGAGTAGACATGGAATGCACATGCAAGTAAGTTCTAGACTATAACACCAAACATCCTCACAAGATAGAACAATGATTGTTCTATGTGTAGAGGAGAGTGCAGAGTAGGGGTGTGTTGTTGAGAGTGTAGCTTCAATAGCTTAAAGTAAGTTGTAGAAAGTGCAACAATGTACTGAATGTAATGGTGGATTTTAGGTTTATGTAGAACCAAGTTATATGCATATTTGAGCATTAAGTTTTGTAATAGGTTGTAGCCTCATGTGTGCTAATTTGTAGCTCAGATTAGGGTGTTGTAGCATACTTGAAGTTGTAGCTTCTAAAGTAGGGGTTTTTTCTTCCTTGGAGTTGTAGCTCCTAAATTAGGGTGTTGTAGCATCCTTGGATTGTATCCATAAATATTGTAACAGAGTTTTTATTTGTTACACTAGATTTGAGTAGTAGCCTCAAGCAACTTTTGTCATCATGGTTTTTCCCATCTTGGGTTTTCCATGTATATCTAGTGTTGTGGGCACATGTTTGTTGATTGTCTATTTGCATGTTTATGTTTGCATCTTTAGTTTTCAATCTACATAGTAGGAGTTTGGATAAGGAATCTGCACAAGGTATTTGGAGCTAATAAAGTAATTTGCATAAAATTTTAAAGGATAAATTTTGGTATCTACTGATTCACCCCCCTCTTAGTAGACTATTGTGTTCTAACAATTGGTATTAGAGCATCAGGTTTTGTAGGAGAAGTTTAATCAACTTGGGGTAGATCTTGGATAAGGTGAACACAATGGTTAGTTAGGAAAGTTTACATGTATATGATGGAGCTATCTTTGATGGATCAAGATATATTTTTTGGAGCTCATTGATGGAAGGATATTTGGGATCCATAGGATTTGATGTTTGAATGTCAGTTGTAAATGGATATATAGTTACTACTACACCTTCAATAACTGAAGTTGAAAGGAAGGAATATGAGGATAATGCTACATCAAGAGATGTAATTCTTCATGGAATGTCAAGCTCTATGTTGGTAAAAGTCATACATTGTCAAAAAACACATGAAGTTTGGAATAAGTTGAAGAGGATGTATGGATATGATGATAGTTTAAAATAGGTCAAGATTAATACATGTTGAAGAGAGTCTAAAAATGTGAAGTTGAATGAGGATAAGAAGACCATAGATACATCCAGGAGAGAATGTGCAACTAGAGGTAATGAGGAAGAAGTATCTACTTCCGGATCTGAAAATGTTGATAAAAAGGAAGTTGACTACATCATAATATCAAGGAATGGCTATAGAAAGAAAAGAGGTATGTTATCCCCTCAAATTTCTAATCATGATAGAATAAGTCTCCTTGCTGGAAAGGATAATTCTGAGAAAGAAGATGATAGTGAAAATAGTCTACACACAAGAAAAGAAAATAGGTTATCAGGTGTTTTTGGTAGCACTGATGATGAACTTGTGAGTGCCTATGGATAGTTGACTTGATGGTTGCAGATAGTGGATAGTTGCTGAAATTGATATCAACAATTAGTATTAGCTATTGAAGAAAAAGTGGTGTAAATGATCTATTAAGAGAAATTCTCCTTGACTACAAGGAGAAGATTTACGTCTTAGGGGGAGTTGTTATGTATAATTTATATTTAATTTGGTATTAGACCACCATAAGTTGGTTTAGAAAATTATAGTTGGTACATAGCCCAAAATGATGCTCATGCTCAGGTGTATAGGAGGTGAGCATGGGGCAAGGTCTAAGGGGGAGCTGCTATTAGTATCAAATTAGTGTTAGACTTGGTACAGTGCATTCCTAGATATCAATTGGTACATATCATAAAGTGAACACATTCACAATTGGTATCAGAATGATAATCGGTATCAAGGCATGATATCATCAATTGGTGTCAAGTATATGATATCAATTCATATAAAGCATGAATTAGAATATCTACAATTGGTATCAACTTGATTGGTGCAGAGCATGTAATGGCACTTCAACTGTCATCAAATATTGTTAATTGGTATAGGGTAGTTGAAGAATATGGTATTTCCATTGTAGTAAAAGGGTTGAATGCAAAAATTGGTTTAAGAGAATTTTTTTTTCTCGATTGGTATACATCAAAAAGGGAGAAAAGTCCCTTTTCCATTGCTAAGAAAGGGTGAAGGATGCAACAGTATGGTGACTTGAGACAAAGAAGAGTAGAAAGTTGTGACCCTTTGCCATTAATGTCAAAGGGGGAGAAAGTTGTGCAAATGCTCAAAATAATTGAACATGGGAGAGAAAGTTGTGCAGATGCTCATAAGGATGAAAAAAGGAGAAGGAATGCTAAAGGAAGAGAATTGAGAGGTCAGATGTTATCCATCATTTGTATTAGACCTTTGGCGATTGAGCATTTAGGTTTTTCCATCAATGACAAAGGGGAAGATTGTTGGAAATATGTTGTCATTGATGTCAAAAGGGGATCAGATGGAGAGGATGGATTTGATCCTAAACAATGTGTTGGCATTAATGAAAAGTGTCATTGATGTCAAGGAGAATGGAATTGATCATGCAAGGAAGATTGTTGGCATGATGACAGAGGATGAATGTGAGTGAAGTGGATCTAGTTTTGGAAGTGTGTGGCAGGTTGATGATGCAAAAGTGCATATCTTGCAACTGGTAGAAAGTTGATCAATTTGTTGCAAATGTTTTCATGATGTTGTAGAGTTTTCCATACAACATAAGGTGTAAAAAGGCAGCATATTTGATGTGGGTTTTTTTAGAGCATTCCAGTGATGAGTTCTACAAGACCAAAAAATGAAAGATTCACTCAAAATGGATTTAAGTATGCTCTCGGGTGATTCTAGGGTTTACAAATGAACCCCAATATGTTCACAATAATGGAATCCTCAATATGTTCTATTTTTATGATTGATTGTCAATAGTAGGTAACCGGTCACATAAGTAACAACTTATGTCATTCTTTCCATGTTGGTGACTGGCCACGTTACCTAGGTTGGTGGTGTTTACATGTCTCATCAGTGAGACATATGTGCTTTGATGGGATAGTTTCATCGGTCCCCTCGATAGTCCATTAAGCTCCAGAAGAAAATAAAAATTTGGCTAAGTCATATCTTGGGTGACATTTTTCTAAGTTTCTCTAACTTACCACTTCAATTATTTTGACTAAGTATAGCTTTGGTGGTGTTTTTGGGATGTGGTTAACTCAGGTGGTGTTTTTCTATGTTTCACTAACTCCTCACCCTGTAGTGCTAGCAATGTTTTGTCCAATTTGATGAACTTATGAAGATCGTGCTTTAAGGCTGGAGGTGTTTTCAGGAACATGTCTAACTTATTGCTCAACAAAGAAAAGTGAAGTGTGGACCCTGGCTGTGTGTGTGTGCTTTGTCGAAGTGACAAGAATGGTTTGGTGGGACTTGCATTAGAGTCTCTCTAACAGTTTGATGATCATCTTATTGGTGAAGCATTGGTGTATTGATAGGAGTTTGAAGGATCTCTCTCCAATGGAATGATAAGGAGAGCTTTATCGGTGTGAGTGAGTGTTATCGGTGAGACTGGATGATGTCGATGATACTCTGATCTAGAAATGAGAAGGTAGCACTCCATGTGGGACCCATCGATAATGGTGATGCTGACTCGTAACATTATTGGATTGAGTAAATGGTATTCTGCATCCTCATTATGGATTACGGAGCTGTGACATGGCAGTGTGACCTGGTAAAGTGAAGTCAATGAATTTAGTGGACAGTGATGGTTGGTGTCATTAGAAGGTGTATACGTGGCATTAGCCCGCATACCCCACTAAAATTTTAGTGGGGTCCAATCAAGACCCATGGGGTCAGCGGGGAATGGGGGTGATCTAATGTTGAAGATCGACGGTGCTCACAGAGTCTGGTGGTACCTATAGAGGCAATAGATGTAGTTAGTGGGATGTGATGTCATAATGATAGGTGCCAATAAATGATTGTATAAAGGATGTTAGTAATGGTGTATGATCAACAATTTCAATGAAGAAGATCTGAGGGTGCCCATCAGCTCCGCTGGGTTTTTGGTGGATCTTGACTAAGTCCCATGGGGTTAGTGGAGAGCGATGAAGATTAATCGACAGTGGATGGATATTGATTGTTGATGAAGATGGTTGGACCTGATAGGAAGAAGTGAAGGTGATGATAGTGGATGAAATAGGTTGACAGGTGGTGAAGAGTGATTGCTTGACATGCCAACTCACATCATTGTTGTGAGTTACATGGTAATGATGTGGATGCCATATGGAAATAGCCCACAAACCTTGCAAGGTTTGTGTGGTCCCATTATTTGAGCTCGTGAGGTTAGCAAGATTTGGATGCATGTCTTGGTGAAGCCCACATATGGAAATCAATGTATGAAGGAGATTTGTGATGGAGATTTAAAGGACTATTCATCCAATGATCAAGATTGAAGGATTTGAAAAGGGTTGATCCGATGGTCATGTTTAAGGTTATTACGGTGGACAATGTGATTGCAATGGTTATGTGATCTGTTAGGTCTAAAAAATGCAGGTTGGAATACCTCAAGAGGTTTACAAGATCTTGGTACATTTTAGGCTAATGAACAAGGCCAATTGGTGTATTTTAACTTTCTTCTCTTCAGGCTCTTCCAGACCAAGGCGGGTATACCTATGCAAATGAAGCAGACTTAAACTATATATTTTGTATTTGAGAAATCTATCCACAATGGCAATTGGGAGTGGAGAGATGCAAGCCTAATTTGGTATAAATTATATAAGAAATATCAAGGTGAATTTCATTAATATTTTTAGTCAACAAATGTAAGGTTTTGAAAACGGATTTGATAAAATTAAGTGATGAAATGGGTAAGACAAGTGCCTTGTTGGGTATATGGAGTCAGATGGAGATCTAGTATGAATGACTTGTATTGGTTGTAACTCAAAATATTTGGCACACTTATGTTGGTTTATATCTTGTATAAATGTGCAGGAAAGTGATTGACAAACTCTACTTATTGATCCAACTGACACAACTAGTTTACTTATGATTTATCAAAAGGATTTTAATCCATCCTTGAAGGAACCAATTGAATAAATCATGTAGGAACAACAAATGATACTAAATTGGAGACAAAATGGCAATCCTAATTATATGGCTCTTCTTACTGATCCAAATAACATTTCCATATTACTATGATTGACTAGAAGGGTTTTAATTCTTTTCAAGAAACCAATTAATCACACCACATAAGAACAACAAATGTGCCTTGATAAATTGAATATATCCTTGATACACCAATTTAAATAATAAGGAAATATTAAGTTGGAGACAACCAAATAATTGTATATTTTCAACAAACAATTGATACCAATATGAAGCCACAAAATCAGAGATCTTTCATTGATTTCCTCAAAATTATGCTTGCAACATAGTCTTTCAAAATGTAAACATTATGGAATTCTTCTGCTATCTATCTATTATCCCTATTCGCTTCCTACTATCTTCCTATTGCTGTGTATCTGACTTATATATCAAAAATTTGACAAGGACGCATCCCTTCATGAATGTATTTTTGAAACTAACAATAATTTACAATAATTAAACATAAAAAAATAGGCTCTAACAAGTCACAAATGGATTCTAGTAATATGATCTAAATAATCTTGTCTTAAGTGACTATCGACATCTTTTGTGGAATTTATCAAAGCAATCTCCATGGTTACCATTTTATCCAAGTGCTCGAATGATTCATCTAGTGTTGATTCTTCACTTTTGGCTACTTCCAAGACATTATGCAATATCATCTTGCACTCTCTTGTCCACTCGTCTTGAACCTTCAGCTCTCCATTATCTTCAAATAATGTAGGCACTCCACTTTTTGTAGCATTAGTTAATCCTTTCACATATGCCCAAAGTTCCTCATAATAGTCCTTGTGTTTCTTCACTATATCTTTAGCATTTGTGGCAACCCTACTATCAGAAACACCTTTCTTTTGCATTTCCTGAATTTTCTCCTATATTCGGTCATTTATCCTTTTGTGTTCCTAAATTGCAGCATGATTCTTGGAATGGATTAACCATATCTTATTCATCCAAATCATTAAATTAACATATATTTTCTGAAATGTTGCAGAGATTGTATCAAACTTGGCTTTATTTACTTGATCA
>VDFB02383140.1:0-56636 GCA_007258455.2 Sequoia sempervirens | reverse complement strand
TTCCCAGCCAAGCAAATAGTTGAACCCACTTTGCCTTCACATTGTGAGACTGTACCTGAAGTTTATCATATAGAACATTCCTGCTCCATTTCCTCCTACTCTATTTTCTTGAGGGAACTGGATAGATTTAAAGTAGTTAGTTTAGTTGTAGTTAATGATCTATGAAACCAGAAAATCCTTAGCTGCAACTTTCTTGGTTTTCTTAACCTTGTGCCTCTTCCAGCTGAGAACAAAAAGATAGGACTTAGATTACTTTTCTTTTCCACGCATTCCATCACTACGAGGTAGCTTCCCCTCCTAATTTGAAGAGCACTCATACACAGTGTGCATAGCTGTCTGTACAAACTTGCACTCCAGAGGTGTTAGTTTTTATGCCAACAGGGTTAGAGCTAGGGTTTGATTAGGATAAGGGTTAGTGTTAGGGTTAGGGTTAATTTTCAATTATGGTTAGGGTTATAGATAGGGTTTTTCAATAAAGCTTAGGATTTGGGTTTGGGTTTCAATTGGGGCTAGAATGAGGGTAGGGTTAGGGTTTTAACAATGGTTAAGTTAGGGTTTAATCAAGGTTGAATTAGGGTTAGTGTTATAATTATGGTTATACAATAAAGCTTAGGGTTTGGGTAAGGGTAGGATTAGGGTTTAATCATGTTTAAACAATGTCTTTGGTTCTACAATAAAGCTTAGGGTTAGGGTTATGATTAGCCATCAATTAGAGCTAGGATTAGAGTTAGGGTTAATTTAGGGTTAGGGTTATGTTTTATTTTGATTTAAATTAAGGTTTGGTTAGGGTTAAGTTTAGATATTTAAATTAGGGTAAGGTTTAGTGTTAGGGTTGTAGTTCCATTATAGTTAGGATTCAATTAGGGTTGAAGGTTAGGGTTAGTGTTGAATTAAGGTTAGGGTTTGATTAGGGTTATGGTTACAGTTTGTGTTCTAGGATAAAGCTTAGGGTTTGAGTTAGGGTTATGGTTGGGGGTAGGTTTAAGGTTAAAATTTAATTAGGACTCGCATTAAGGTTTAATGAGGCTTAGGCTTAGGGTTCAATTAGGCTAAGGGTTAGTATTACGGTTTAATTGTGCTTTAGATTCAATCAAGGTTTAGGTTTAGTGTTAGAATTTAGTTGGGTTACAATTAGGTTTAGAGGAAAATTAAGGTTAGGGTTATAACTAAGGTTCTACAATAAAAATTATGTTGTAGATTAGGGTTAGTCCTAAGTGTTATGGTTAGGAATCAATTAAGGTTCAATTGTAGGGTTAAGGTTAGGTATTATTAAGGTTTATGTAGGGTTCAATTAACTCTAATTCTAAATCTAACCCTAGACATAACCTTAATTCTAAAGTTAATAGTAATACCAACCTTAATTGAACCCTAACCTTAAACCTTATACTAACCCTTACCCTCATTAAATCCTAACACTAACTTGAAGCTTTATCATAGAAAATTAACTCTTACCCTTGTTTGACCCAAATTAAACTATAATATTAACCTTAAATTTCACCATAACCATAACCATAACCCTAATTGAACCCTAATCCAAACCCTAGCTCTAACACTAATTAAACTCTAATCCTAATCATAATCATAAGTGATGTCTAACCCTATTTGAACACTAATGTACCCTAAACTTAATTAAATCATAACCCTAATTGTACCCTAACTATGATTGAACCCTAGAACCATAAACCTAACCCTTATTAAACCCTAACCTAAATTGAACCCTAACTGAACACTACCATAATTGGACTCTAACCATAGTACTAATTAAACTATAACCCTAATTTAACCATAACCCTAACTATAATTGAACTCTAACCTAACTCTAAACACTAATTTAATCCTAAATCTAACTAGATCGTAACCCTAAAACTAACCCTTACATTAATTAACAGCCCTAACTATAATAAAATTGCAATTGTATTGTAACCTTAATTGATCCCATATCTTAATTGTAATTGAATACTAAATCTAACTTTGATTGTACCCCTATTTGAACCCCAACTATAACCCTAACCCCAAGCTTTATCATAAAACCCTAACCCTAATTGAATCCTTACTCTAACCGTAATGGATGTCTAACCCTAATTGAATGCTAATGTAAAGTAACCCTAATTAAATCCTAACCCAAATTGCACCCTAACCCTAATTATGTTGGAGTTATGGATAGACACTGAGAGAGGGGGTGTATCAATGTCAACACTTTTTCAACTTCGACCAAGATTTTTCATTTTGATTTCCTTTTCTTTCAACAATAGAGTAGAGTAATCACTTTTGAAAGCACAAAGATATGACAACATTAACTCAGTCTATTTGACAACTTATGAAAATATGATTTGAGTGAGAATCTTGCAATTGTCAAAACATGGCTCAGATTTGATCTCAATATTACTCTGATTAATGCATTCATGAGTTGAATGTAATTATTCATAAACTGAATTGAGAACAGTAATAAACCCAATAGAGAACTGAAACAACAACAACACAGAAAAGAGCAGTGAGCACAAAGAAGAACAAAGAGACACAAGATTTGCCGAGTGGAAAACCCTCCTGGGGTAGAAAAACCACTCCTAAACTGCCTTACTGGCTTAATCTTCAAAAACCACTTTTAACAATGCCTTAAAGGCTAATTTCTAAGCACCAACTCAAGGAGCACCAACCCCTCATTTAGAGACACCAATCTTAAGGAGCACCAACCCCTTTCACAAATTTCAGAATTACAATAATAATATATTAGAGGATCTCTCTATTTTTCAGTTAAGTTCATAACACTCTGCTTCTAATACTCTAGGAATCCAACTCTTGTATTATAGAGTTTTCCAATACATCTCTTGATACGGCCAAAATAACTATCTCTCAGAATTATAGGCCAGCAGCAAGCTTCACAGTTTTCAACACTGGTTTTTATATACATTTCAAGTATGTCTGTTATCAAGAAATCTTCAACAAGAATTTTTCACAAGATTTTGAAACTCTCTTGCTATTTTTAGAATATGAAGCTGATTCATAATGATTTGTAGATTATGGTAAAAATCAGAGTAACACCTATCCATAGAGCTTTTAATTTCTGCACTGAATCAGGAGATTTCAAACAGAAAGATTTTCATCAAAGCCATGACTGCCCACTAATAGAAAATCATATCCTCTAAGATCTCAGAGAATATTTTTCCAGAGATTCGATGCCAACCAAAGAAGTCAGCATGCAACTATACTTAGAAAAAACCATGTCGGCCACAGTGTATGAGTCTTTGTTTAATCATTTGCTAAGACAACAGTCGCCATGTATTCTTTGTGATTCGCTAAGACATTATGCAAGCTGCGTTTCTTTTTCCTTAATTACTTTCGCCATGACCTAGAGAAGTCGGGAAGACCTTTCGCAGACCACATCAAGTTTCACTGAAAGACTTAAACGTTATCCATTCTGAGTCACTGTGACATCCTGCAGTCAGGGAGATGTCTCATAGAACATCATGTGTCTTACCGAAAGCTAATGTTATCATTCTTGTCGCCATGACATATCGCTTTCGGGGAGACCTCATATAGATATCTTCATTATACCGAAAGTCATCCTTTCTTCTAGTGTCACTGAGACAATCCATATCTTATGCCGATGAAGTCCCTTTATGTTCCATCGGCGAGACCGGAGGTCACTCGCTGAGACCTCTTGCCAAAAACCCTAGCCGTTACCGAAATGGCTACCTTTATGATGTCAGTCGGTGTAACAAATCAAACTTGCCAAGACCTTTATTCGATGCTCATGAGTCATACCGAAATGTTCCTTTTGATTTATGCATCGCCGAGACATATCAATGTTAGGGAGACCTCTTGGAGATTACTTTATGTTTGGCCGAAAAACTTTATCCACTCTTAGTCACTGAGATAATACCAACCTCTCGCCGAAAGTCATTCATTAAACTTTGTCGCCAAGACTTGACGGGTTCGCTAAGATATTATATCGAAACATATGAGTCTTACCGAAATGTATTTCTTCATCAGCGATCGGCAAGACAATGCATAGTCGGGAAGACGCTATAGAGATTGCCCCATGTTTCACCACAATTCCACATGATACACATTGGTCACCGTGACACATGGTTTTTCTTGCCGACGAGACCAACTGTACAATACATGTCGCTGTAACTTCAAACCATTGGGGAGACATCTTGTAGATCGTTTCAGTCATACCGAAACACCCCGAATTCACACTTGTTCGCTGAGACTTCCAGAATGTCCTACTGAAGGCAATTGTCCAACGATGGTCGGTGTGACATTGAACATCCGTTATGACATCACGCTGAAAGAAAAAAGTCTGGCCAAAGTGAATCCCATATGTGATGTTGGCGAGACAAAACCACTTCGTTGAGACCTATTTTGAAAACCCTGACTCTTGCTGATATGCATCCATCCACCATCGGTCGATGTGACATTGCACATTTGCTGTGACATTTCAGCGAATCCACAACCTTTGCCAATAATACTTCCACATGCACTAGTCGGGGAGACATAGTGAAATCACCAAGACCTCAACCCGATACTGCTCAGTTTGGCTGAAGTTCTCTCAAAGAGTTGTTCGGTGAGACTCCTCCCGAAAAAATAGATAAAACCTTTTGAGCACGAGTCGGTAAGACAAGAAAGACTCGCTATGACATTACCCTGAGGACGATTTCTTTTGTCAATATGCTCATTCTGATGCGAGTCGGGGAGACATAATAAAATCGCTAAGACCTCATCCCAACAGCCAAACTCATGCCGATATGCCTAACCAAACGCGGGTCGGTAAGACATAACATGTTCGATGAAACATTATACCGAAGACCTCTAGCTCATACCGATAAATATTTTTCTTCTGTCACCAAGACCACGAACACTGTCATGTCGAGAGCTGCCTGTATATAAGAACAAATCGTTATGACATTAGAAATTTCTTGCCGATAGGCAACACAGACATTTCTCAGAGAAATGGATCGGGGAGACCCTTCCATTCTTACGTCGATATGTTCTTTTTCTGTCACCAAAGACTGCACAAAGCTCAAACTGATCAGTACCATAAGATATTAAAATTTTGAATGTAGAATGTCCACTGAATGCCAAGACATGTAAACCATATTGACAAAACTATACCAAGATAAAGCATGAGAAACCAAACTAAAACTGTCAACAAGTAGAATCAACTGAAAGGGATTTTGTCATCAAGGACAAACCATATGATCACAACTGAGATCCAACAAACTCCCCCTTTGTCCTTGATGGAAAAACACAAATGACTCTCCCCCTTTTTGCCTTAATGACAAAGAATAGAAGAGAAGAATGTGCAATGCCAAGAAACACAACTGAGAAGCCAACCAAATACCATAAGAACTAGCTAAAGATTGAAGATTTGTTACCATGTTCGATCAAGGCACATTCAAGATCACCTACTCCACATTCAAATTAACTGCAATCTAGCAATACCAGAATTTGAGCACAAACAACCAACCTCTTCTTAGCACAAGTAACCTCAGTCACTGTCCATGACAATACATATGAAATACCAATGATACTGGTTATTCTTCTTCAAATGACACACATCATTTTACTCTTTTCATACACCATATGAGAATTTCTATTACCACACCAAGAACAATGAAAGATACATCAACATCACTTCAGAACAAAGGCTTTCTTATTTTTAATATATTGAGGAACTCATCTATCTGTCTCCATACCGCTCAAAGATGTCATATGGTCATACCATTATTTCCAAAACCCAAGCATCCAAAGAGTTCATTTAAAAACAAAGTGCACTGTCATTTCAAAACCTTCTGAAAACTGTCAACCACTGGACCAAGCTAAAACATTCCTTAACATCTTATATCACCAAAAGCAAATGCAAGATATCATACCTCATTCTAGACTCCATAGGGGTAAAATATATTACCATAATAGACTCCCCTTGAGTCTTTGCTTCTTCTCAAGATCTGGAAGGCAACACTTGTGCAAGGAGTGCACACGAAGTTTTCACAGAAGCATCTCTATTGCTCTTCTTGTCATCTTGATTGCTCTTTCTTCTCCACTCCAATGAAGACTTTTTCACTTGTTTGCTTAAAGTACCAGTCTTTCTATTGAATCTGCATTGCTGTACTTTATGTCCAATGTTATTACATCTGAAACAAATGACTTTGTGATTGTTCTGAGAAATAGAAGGACTTCCTACAGACATTTCCAGCATTGTTCCCTACATTATTATCACTTGTATTTATTCTACAGTCTCTTCTCAAGTGACCAAAATTGTTACAGTTGTAACACACCACATCCTTATTTCTAGGGACATTAGAATGATTCTTATTTGACCATCTTATGCAATCAATTGCCTTATGACCATAGTCATTACAAACATAACAATATCCTTGGAAAGAATGATTATACCTGAATGAATGATCATGCCAAGGATGTGAAGATCTGAAGACATTTTTCCTTTCTCTATGAATACCTTTAGATTGTCTTCTAGTGTCAATGTTATCCTTTGATGCAGCAATACTGTAACCAAGATCAACCTTCATTCTTGGTGTTTGCTTGGTTGTAAAATTCTTTCCATCTGAAGTAGTAAACACTGTTTCATGTTTAGATTTGTTTGCAGAGCTTTTTCCAACCTCATATCCCACTCCTGTAGGATCTTTAGAATGCTTCTGCCTGCCCAACATCTTATTCAATATATTAGTACTATGATCAAATTTTTGAATTTTACCAGATTGAACATTGATAAATTCAAGCTCTTTTCTTAGAGCAACTACTTCTTCTTCAAGTTTTAGACAAACAATCTTTTTAATCTCCAAATCTGAACTCACAACATCTGCAATCCTCTTATATTCTTCAATTTCAATTTTCTGACTTATAATCATATTGTCCTTAAGAGTTAGTTCTTTTAACAAGGAATCATTATCTGAACATTTCTTTAAAGAAGCAATCTCATTTTCTAGTTTATTACACAATTCATCCTTGTCTTTTAACTTGACTTCCAAACTCTCTTCTTGCTGAAGTTGTCTTGTTAAAAACTGGTTTTCTTTTCTAAGCTTCTTAATAGTATCTAAGGCACATAGGAGTTCACCTTCCAAATCAACCTCACTTTATGGTTCATCATATTCCTGTTCAGAGTTTACTTCATCCAAAGATTGATCTACTTTTACACAAGTTTCTTGATCATTTAAATATTCATTAATGATCTCCTTGTACTTCTTTTCAAAACTATGAGGGTTTACACCTTCTTCACTCTCAGATGTTTCACAACTTATTTTAGTACCCAAAGATATCTCCTCTTGTAACTCACTATTCTGAATCATTTCAATCAACTTGTCCCAAACTTCCTTAGCACTGCTGTAATGAATGACTTTTGTAATAAGTTTATTTGGCAAGTTATTAAAAATAGCATTTATAGCTCTAGTATTGGATTCAAGTGCTTTCTTCTCCTCAAGAGTGGAAGGAGATGTTGCAGATGTAGTACAACCCTTTTCAACTGTTTCCCACACTTAAGATCCTAAAGAAAGTAAGTATGTTTCCATCCTATGTTTCCATATAATAAAGTTTATTTCTTCAAACTGAGGAGTTCCAGAACTAGGATACTCTACCATTTCAGAGCTACTGTTTATGAACTCTTCCTAGTTATTCCTTATACTAGATTTAGGTTTAATATGATGAATAGAATTTTGCTGAGAACATCTTTTTCCCTTATTCCTTCTGTTCTTTCCCATATTAACCAAAGTAATGCAAGAATCCAAGAACAATCCTAGGTGGTTTAGACCTAACAGAGGACCCTACGCTCTAATACCAATTGTTGGAGTTATGGATAGACACTGAGAGGGGGGGTGAATCAGCGTCAACACTTTTTCAACTTTGACCAAGATTTTTCATTCTGATTTCCTTTTCTTTCAACAATAGAGTAGAGTAATCACTTTTGAAAGCACGAAGATATGACAACATTAACTCAGTCTATTAGACAACTTATGAAAATATGATTTGAGTGAGATATCTTGTAGTTGTCAAAACATGGCTCAGATTTGATCTCAATATTACTCTAATTAATGCATTCATGAGTTGAATGTAATCATTCATAAACTGAATTGAGAACAGTAATAAACCCAACAGAGAACTGAAACAACTACATAGAAAAGAGCAGTGAGCACATAGAAGAACAAAGAGACAAAAGATTTGTCCGAGTGGAAAACCCTCTGGGGTAGAAAAACCACTCCTAAACTATCTTACTGGCTTAATCTTCAAAAACCACTTTTAACAATGCCTTAAAGGCTAATTTCTGAGCACCAACTCAAGGAGCACCAACCCCTCATTTAGAGACACCAATCTCAAGGAGCACCAACCCCTTTCACAAATTTCAGAATTACAATAATAATATATTAGAGGATCTCTCTATTTTTCAGTTAAGTTCATAACACTCTGCTTCTAATACTCTAGGAATCCAACTCTTGTATTATAGAGTTTTCCAATACATCTCTTGATACGGCCAAAATAACTATCTCTCAGAATTATAGGCCAGCAGCAAGCTTCACAGTTTTCAACACTGGTTTTTATATACATTTCAAGTATGTATGTTATCAAGAAATCTTCAACAAGCAATTTTCACAAGATTTTGAAACTCTCTTGCTATTTTTAGAATATGAAGCTAATTCATAATGATTTGTAGATTATGGTAAAAATCAGAGTAACACCTATCCATAGAGCTTTTAATTTCTGCACTGAATCAGGAGATTTCAAACAGAAAGATTTTCATCAAAGCCATGACTACCCACTAATAGAAAATCATATCCTCTAAGATCTCAGAGAATATTTTTCCAGAGATTCGATGCCAACCAAAGAAGTCAGCATGCAACTATACTTAGAAAAATCCATGTCGGCCACAGTGTATGAGTCTTTGTTTAATCATTTGTTAAGACAACAGTCGCCACGTGTTCTTTGTGATTCACTAAGACATTATGCTAGCTACGTTTCTTTTTCCTTAATTTCTTTCGCCGTGACCCAGAGAAGTCGGGAAGACCTTTTGCAAACCACATCAAGTTTCACTGAAAGACTTAAACCTTATCCATTCTGAGTCACTGTGACATCCTGTAGTCAGAGAGATGTCTCATAGAACATCCTGTGTCTTACCGAAAGCTAACATTATCATTCTTGTCACCATGACATATCGCTTTCGGGGAGACCTCATATAGATATCTTCGTTATACCGAAAGTCAAACTTTCATCTAGTGTCACTGAGACAATCCATATCCTATGCCAACAAAGTCCCTTTATGTTCCATCGGCGAGACCGGAGGTCACTCGCTGAGACCTCTTGCCGTAAACCCTAGCTGTTACCGAAATGGCTACCTTTATGATGTCAGTCGGTGTAACAAATCAAACTCGCCAAGACCTTTATTCGATGCTCATGAGTCATACTGAAATTTTCCTTTTGATTTATGCATCGCCAAGACATATTAATGTCGGGGAGACCTCTTGGAGATTACTTTATGTTTGGCCGAAAAACTTTATCCACTCTTAGTCGTTGAGATAATACCAACCTCTCGCCGAAAGTCATTCATTAGACTTTGTTTCCAAGACTTGATGGGTTCGCTGAGATATTATATCAAAACATATGAGTCTTACCGAAATGCATTTCTTCATCAGCAGTCGGTAAGACAATGCATAGTCGGGAAGACGCTATAGAGATTGCTCCATGTTTCACCGAAATTCCAGATGATACACATTGGTCGCTGTGACACATGGTTTTTCTTGCCGATGAGATCAACTGTACAATACATGTCACTGTAACTTCAAACCATCGGGGAGACATCTTGTAGATTGTTTCAGTCATACCGAAACACCCCGAATTCACACCTGTTCGCCGAGACTTCCAGAATGTCCTGCGAAGGCAATTGTCCAACGGCGGTTGGTGTGACATTGAACATCCATTATGACATCACGCTGAAAGAAAAAAGTCTGGCCGAAGTGAATCCCATATGTGATGTCGGTGAGACAAAACCACTTCACCAAGACCTATTCCGAAAACCCTGACTCTTGCCGATACGCATCCATCCACCATCAGTCGGTGTGACATTGCACATTCACTGTGACATTTCAACGAAGCCACAACCTTTGCCGATAAGACTTCCACATGCACTAGTCGGGGAGACATAGTGAAATTGCCAAGACCTCAACCTAATACCGCTCATTTTGGCCGAAGTTCTCTCAAAGAGTTGTTCGGTGAGACTCCTCACAAAAAAATAGATAAAACCTTTTGAGCACGAGTCGGTAAGACAAGAAAGACTCGCTATGACATTACCCCAAGAACGATTTCCTTTGTTGATATACTCATTCTGAAGCAGGTCAGGGAGACATAATAAAATCGCTAAGACCTCATCCCAACAGCCAAACTCATGCCGATATGCCTAACCAAACGCAGGTCGGTAAGACATAACATGTTCGATGAAACATTATACCAAAGACCTCTGGCTCATGCTGATAAAGATTTTTCTTCTGTCGCCAAGACCACGAACACTGTCACGCCGAGAGTTGCCTGTATATAAGAACAAATTGTTATGACATCATAAATGTCTTGCCGATAGGTAACACAGACATTTCTCAGAGAAATGGATTGGGGAGACCCTTCCATTCTTACGTCGATATCTTCTTTTTCTGTCACCAGAGACTGCACGAAGCTCAAACTGATCAGTACCATAAGATATTAAAATTTTGAATGTAGAATGTCCACTGAATGCCAAGACATGTAAACCATATTGACAAAACTATACCAAGATAAAGCATGAGAAACCAAACTGAAACTGTCAACAAGTAGAATCAACTGAAAGGGATTTGTCATCAAGGACAAACCATATGATCACAACTGAGATCCAACAAATTAAACCTTGATTGAATGCTCACCCTAATTGAACTCTAATTCTAATCATGAGTCTAATTGATGCCTAACCCTATTTGAACCCTAACCCTAATTGATTCCTAACATTTATCATAATAAAATCTAATTGAACATTAACCCTTTTTAATCCTAATCCCAACCCTAATTTAATCCTAATCATAAACATAATTGAATCTTAATTAAACCCTAATTGCAATGTAACCCTAATACTAACCATAATTGAACCATAATTAATCCCTAGTTGCACCCTACTCCTAATCCTAACCCTAATTGAACCTTAAATCTAACCTTGATTGTAACTTTATTTGAACCCCAATTGTAACCCTAACCTCAAGCTTAATCGTACAACAATAACCCAAAACCTAACCTTAATCATAACCTTAAGTGAACACGAATCCTAATTGAACTATAACCTTAACCCTAATTTAATCCTAAACTTAATTCAACCCTAACCCTACCCCTACCCCTAACCCAAATTGTAGCCTAAGCTTAACCTAATAGTAACCCTATTTAAACTATATACCTAACCCTAATTAAACCCTAACTATATCCTAATTGAACCCTAAACCTAATTGTATTGTAACATTAATTGAATTGCAACCCTAGTTGGAGCATAACCCTAAACCTAAACCTTAATTAAATTGTAACTATAATTGAACCCTATCCCAAAACCATTATCATAATTGAATCATAAACTTAATTAGGTCCTAACCTGATGTAGGAGCATCCGAGCAGAATGGAAATCAACGTCAACCAAAAACAAGCTTCTAGTTTGGATTTCCATTTTGGTGTGTTTTGGGGTTCATTTGGCATCTCTTAGCATTGGAAAACCTCTCGTGATTTAATTTTCAAAATTTGAGTTTTTGCTCTATCGCAGTTTTAAGGCTCCCACAGGGAGTTTTACGGAAACAATTAATTTTTAATATTTCTAAATTTTGGAGAAAAATAATTTGGAGGGAGCCATCTTAATGATATCATTCATATCTTGACAAAGTTTCATGTGAATATGAGCTTTTGGGTAAGAGTTATGCAAAAAGTTAGTTTTTAGCACCCGTTGTGCAACATCGAAGTCACATGTTTGAATTTTTTTTCCAAATTATCTATGCAATATCAGAAGGTAATGTTTGATGGATTTTATTTATCTCATATTCATTTTTTCAAGAAAATTAAAAAGTTAACATGGGTAGTGGTGGAGGATTTTAAATTATTGGCATAATTTCACCTTTTCTCCATGTAATCGCTCCTGGTAAAACAAGAAATGGTCAATATTTCTTTCAGCTATTACAAAGACAAATTTAGAGTTGGAAACATGGATATCATCATTAATTTGAAGACCCAGGAGTATGGATTGGTAAAAGGCAAGTATTTTTGACCTTATTGATTAAAAAAATCTATGTTTAGATCTCCATTTTGGAGGGCATCTTTAGAAAAATGTGAGAGCAAGTTTGAATACCAAACATAGAAGATTCCAACAGAGATTTGAATTATTAAAATGTATATTTTGTTGAGGGAGTGGGATGCCGCTTTGGGGTGAGCATTTAATTTCTTTTTAATTCATATTTCAAAAAATTTTAAAAAAGGGAGGAGAGAGGGAGAGTTGGGGGCTGCATGGAAGTAGTGGAGGTGAAGACAACAGCATGCAAGTTTTGAGAGAAGATTTTCAAATCTTGTAGGAAGTAGAGATGAAAATTGAGTTTGAGGAAAAGTGAGAGAGAATGGCCATGGAGAGCCAAAGATTGAAAAAAAATATTTTGCTGATCATATGATTGAATAAATATTGTAATTATTTCAACATGGTTGCACATCATTTTCATATTTGAATGCATTTGATTTTCTTTGTTTAAATTTTGTGTTTTGTGAGTTTTTGGATGGATATGTGTTTTTTATTTTCATCAATGGTATCAAAGCCAAAGGTTCTGAGTGCATAGGAAAAGCGTCGAATGTGAGGCAGTCTATGCCAGGACATGCGGGTGGAGAGTGAAGTTAGAGGGTTATAGTGTGTAGACAAATTGTTGAGAATGAGGCAGTCTATACCTGAGAGGATGGGATGGGTCATGAGGAGGCCCGTATGAATTTTTTTCTAGGAATAATATTGGGAAGAAGTGGAAAATATGAAGCACCATAAAGAGTTTGAAAATCTCAAGGTTGAAGTGAATATATTAGAAAAGAAGTTTAAAAAGGAAATTAGAATGTGGGAAGAGATATGAGAAGAAGAATGCTCTCTTAGAAGAGGATAGCGAAAAGAAGAGTAGAGAAAATGAGTGTTGCAGCCAAAGAGAGATGGAAAAAGAAGTGAGAGTAACCCCTATAAAGGATGAAGAAGATAGTGAGATTGCAGCAGCAAAAGCATGTCTTTTGGAAGATAGAGAGGAGAACAAGCATGAGATGGTGGTAGAGGTTGAAGAACACAACAAGGCTACAATAGATAGTGATAATGAAGAAGGATATTTGCATGCTAAAGGACCAAAATTTGATGAAGAACTTGGAAAAAATGAAGATAATTTCCTATTGATAAAGGAGATGGAAATAATAGATAGGTGGTTAAGAGGAGATTTAAATCTTGAAGAGACAAAGATGGATATAGAGGATAAAGAACATAGAGAAATTGTAGCAAATGATGATGAGGTAGAAGTTGTAGCAGCAGAGGAAAAGTATAATGAAGACATGTTGGTGGACATGAAGCATCATATTGATGAAGAGGTAAATTTTGATTTTTCTACATTGTGATGAAATAGTTGATGTGAATTTGCATAAGGAGTTAGTGCAAGAAGATAGAAAGAGAGATTATGTAGCTGCAGATTGGTGTGTGGATGTAGCATATTTATATGTAGAAGTTATAAAAGATGCCACATGTGAGATTTGGTGGAGGTGGTCAGTTTGTGGTGGGTTAGATACCACAAAAAAAGATGAAAAAGGAAGAAGAGATATGATGAAGAACGATGGTCTATGGTGGATGTGAGTCGACGAGAAGAAGGATGAATAGAGTGCACACTTGGTGGAGGAGGACAACAAGTGTCCCGGCTAAGTGTTGGAAGAGGCGAAGTAAGAAATTTCTTATGTTTAAATCAGTGATGGAGTTTGTTCTAGGTGGTTTACAACCTGAAATGGTAGTTCTATTACCCAACTCCATTTTGTGAGTTCCACTCACAAAATTTTTCCTACTCGACATGTTTGATGCAAGAGCATCTGGGCGGACTGGCAATCGACATTAACCAAAAACAAGCTTTTGGTTTGGATTTCCATTTTGGTGTGCTTTGGGGATCATTTGGCATCTCTTAGCATTGGAAAACCTCTCATGTGATTTAATTTTCAAAATTTGAGTTTTTGCTCTATCGCAATTATAAGGCTCCCACAGGGAGTTTTAGGGAAATAATTAATTTTTAATATTTTTAAATGTTAGAGAAAAATACTTCGGAGGGAATCATATTAATGATATTATTCATATCTTGACAAAGTTTCATGTGAATATGAGCTTTTGGGTAATAGTTATGCAAAAAGTCAGTTTTCAACACCCGTTGCGCAGCATTGAAGTCACATGTTTGATTTTTTTTTCCAAATTATCTATGCAATCTCATAAGGTAATTCTTGATGGATTTTATTTATCTCATAGTCATGTTTTCAAGAAAATTAAAAAGTCAACATGGGCAGTGGTTGAGGATTTTAAATTATTGGCATAATCTCACCTTTTCTCCATGTAATCACTCCCAGTAAAACAAGAAATGATAATTATTTCTTCCAGCTGTTACAAAGAAAAATTTAGAGTTGGAAACATGGATATCATCATTAATTTGAAGATCCAGGGGTATGGATTGGTAAGATGCAAGTATTTTTGACCTTATTGATTAGAAAATCTATGTTTAGACCTCCATTTTGGAGGGCATCTTCAGAAAAACGTGAGAGCAAGTTTGAATACCAAACATATAGAAGATTCCAATAGAGATTTGAATTATTAAAATGTATATTTTATTGAGGGAGCGGGATGCCTCTTTGGGGTGAACATTTAATTGTTTTTTAATTCAGATTTCAAAAAGTTTTAAGAAAAGGAGAGAAGGAGAGCTGGGGGGAGTAGTGGAGGTGAGGACAACAGCATGTAAGTTTTGAGAGAAGATTTTCAAATCTTGCAGAAGAAGAGATGAAGACTGAGTTTGAAGACAAGTGAGAGAGAATGGCCATGGAGAGCCAAAGATTGAAAAAAAAATTGCTAATCATATGATTGAATAAATATTATAATTGTTTCAAGATAATTGAACATCATTTTCAGATTTGAATGCAATTGATTTTCTTTGTTTAAATTTTATGTTTTGTGAGTTTGTGGATGGGTATGTGTTTTTATTTTCATCATAACCATAACCCTAATTTAACCCTACATATTTAAATATTTGTGAGATACATTTATTTAATATTTCTTATTCATTTATATTTAAAATGTTTGATTTTACTTTCACATTGATTTATCTTTGTGATCAAATCTCTCATTTATCTTTGATTTATCTTTGTGATTAAATCTTTTTATTTATTTGATCTTTTAATTAATTAATTAATTTTATTTATTTCTTTGATTTTTTTTAATAAAATGGGGTAAAAACTTTATTGACTGCATCGTCACCACCAACTGCCAACTAACATCAAACAAATTTTTTTCATTAAGCAAGTTGATCAAAACTTGAGAATCCAACTCACAAATAACCCTATGCCACCCCAAAGTGTAGGCCCTTTCTAAAGTGTAGAGAATCGCCAAACCTTCCATAAGATTGATAGTCTGCAAACCTTTATGGACAGAAAAGAGGAAAACCATTGAACTAGAAGAGTCCCTACCAACCCCACCAACTCTAGCAGGTCTTGGATTTCCCCTGGAAGAACCATCAGTATTAATTTTCAAAGTGCCAACGGAGGGGGCTGCCAACTCCCCACTCTTTGAACTTGTTGTCTCACTTGCCTTCCTCTCCTACAACAAGTAGAGGTCAAGGATAACCCATGGATACCCAGTCTCTCCACCATCTTTGCATCCCTTTTCTCCATCGACAACACCACCTCCCCCTTAGCTTCAATCATCTCATGAATCATACCTAAAATTATGTGCCACACCTATTGGACCCGCAAGTTTTCACCTCTAAAAATCCTCCTATTCCTTTCTAGCCAAACCTACCACAATAAGAAAATAGGCCCAACATACCATACATCTTGAAAAAAGGAAGCCAATGAGGGTGGTCTTCCCAAGCTAGTCCAAAAATCCACCAAGGAGAAGGCATGAACACAAGGGTTGTTCCAAAATCCCCACCAAAAGTGCCAAAGATGCAAAGTAAAAGGACACCGAAAAAATAAATGAGAAGAATCTTCCTCACCACATCCACAAAGAACACACATGGAGGGGCCCTAAAAACCCTGCTTCTGTATATTATCCCATGTCGGACACCTATTCCAAGCCAAATTGCAAATAAAGAAGTTACACTTCGGCCAAGAAAACTTATTCTAGACCTTCTTCCACCAAGGAACTTCCACCCCCTCGATCCTCTGAGAAAGTAGCATCTGCTATCCAGAAGCAATAGTAAAAGTACCCTTCATTTTAGGAGACCAAGAAATTACATCCTCATCCATGAGGGAACTACATCGTCTACCAGAAAGAATATTATGAAGCACCGCACACTCCTCCTCCATACCCATCACCAACCACTCATCGGGATTCTTCCACCTTGCTCTCACAAGTTGCCCATGAAAAGAAAGCAATTTAAAGTTACTCTCGACCAGCTAGCATCACAGAATCTCTGGCACAAGTTCAAAAAATTAGGAAACTGAGAAACAATAGGGGGTAGCCATCCCAAGAATCATACCAAAATTGAGCCTCTGTCCCACATTTGCATATCCAAAACAAGCCATTTTTGACAAGCACAACTCCTTTCTTGAGAGTAGTCCAAATTGTCGAGCCCTTTCCCACCAGAGGGTAGCGAGGGATATCTTTTTGAGGGATACCTTGGAAGTACTTGTGTTAGTTTTGTGATCAGATTTTAATTAAATAGAAATAGAACAATTCAAACAATAGAACACAACATATACCCCGGGAAAACCCTCCTTCTAGAGGGAGAAAAACCCAACAATAATATATCACTTATATATTGAATAATAAGCAACAACTCGCTTTTTACAATGAGGCCCAATCGCAAGGCCAATCTAATGAGAATATGAAGGAACCTCTCTAGATGCCAATATACAAACAATAATGTCTTCTTTATAATGTCGAACTCCTTGTATATACCGATCAGCCGAAGATATCAACCTCCTACAGAAATATGTGAACTCTTTGTGAATTACTTTGATGATCAAATAAAAGGTAGGCTTATATACATGAGGACGTGACTCTTCATGAGAGAGGTCGGTCTCACTCAAGAGATATGACCTTTTACAAAGGGTGGCAATCATTTGTTTAGTCGGCCACAATAAATAAATAAAATATGGATTTAATATGGGTGCCGCTTCACTTGGGACGCATACAAATAAACAAGCAGCCACGACTTTGTTTATTTGTCTATTAATTAAATCAGTGAAGGATGAGTCCCGAAGCTAAAACATCAACACTCCCTCTTAGCTAGGGAGGAATCCTTCTAAGTATCCATGTCATGGAGTCTCTCAATATGACACCCACAATGGCTACACGCATTTTTGGAAAGAGTTCATCATGGAGTCACTCAACGTGATGTCGGCATGAAGTCACTCAACATGATATCCACCATGGCTACATCCATGTATGGAAAGAACATGTGCACAAATTCCCATCACAGAGTCACTCAACGTGATTTCATCATGGAGTCTCTCAACATGACGTCCACCATGGCTACTCCCAGAGGGTGGATAAACACAAGTACAAGGGAATCATCACGGAGTCTCTCAATGTGATGTTGCCATGGAGTCTCTCAACATGACATCCACCATGGTTATTCCCATAGGGTGGAAAGAACCACATCTTCATCTCAGAGATGGACAAGGGCTTTCACCTCAAATTTCTCCGTCTCAGAGAAAAATGCATTAACAAGGGCTTCCACCTCAAATTTCGCTGTCTCAGAGAAAAAATACATTAACAAGGGCTTCCACCTCAAATTTCTCCATCTCAGAGAAAAATGCATTAACAAGGGCTTCCACCTCAAATTTCACTGTCTCAGAGAAAAAATACATTAACAAGGGCTCTTCATGATGAAGTGACTTCCTCTGAAGCTCCAAGTAATTGCATCAACCTCTTGACCTCCTCATCCAAGGTTGCCTCTGATGAATTGTTAGACTCCCTCTGAATATTAATTCCTCCTCCTCGAAGAACTGATCGCAATGACAACCTGAATAGGTTCTTCCTCTTCGAGAAATGTCTGCAACCACCAACTCAGTCCCATGGCTGCAAGCTATGCTTGATCATTTCTCTAGTTGACATGACTTCCTCACAAGATGCCTCAATCTCTTCCTCTCTATGCAATCTCTCATCACCCTCTTGCTCCTTGATCCGTCTTGGAAGCATTTTAGAGAGATATTACTAATAGTTAAGACTACCCTGAAGAAATACCAATGCTAGAATCATACATGATTCACTATCCCATTGTTATAGCATGAACTAATAACTAAAAAAAATTCATGAACATTATTTAAACATGAAATACTTATCTCTTTACACCCCAGATCTAACGGATATAGATTCTGTAGACACTGAAAAATGTCCTAAGTCCGCGAGCGTCATTTTTCTTGGTCGTTGTCCTTCGATAATTGAATAACTTTAATTATTCAATTAGGTTTGACTGCATTCCTCTATTAATTAACTAATTCTTAATTATTTAATTAATTCACCTTCTCATCTTTATTCTATCCCGATCAATTAAAATTATTTAATTGCGTCACTAATATATCCCTTTCTTCAATAGTTAAATAAATCATTTTTTTATTTAATTATTTATCTTTCATCTATAGTGAGATAATAAATCATTTTTTTTATTTGACCTTTTATTCTTCTATAATTAAATAATTGTCAAAATTATTTAATTGTGTTTCATTCCTCTCTTTTGGATAAATAATTCAAATTAATTATCCATGTCTAATTTCCACCTCCCCATTTAATTAAATTGATTGCTCCTTTTGTCATTTTATCTAAATAAATAATTTGGATAAATTATTTATTTGTCACTTGTCATTTTCCTCCATTTTGAATAAATAATTTAAAATAAATTATTCATGTACCTCCACTTGGTCAAAGATGCTCTATCATAATCCCCTATCATAACATTCATTTTTGTCATAGCCTACATGTCCTGCATGTCTATCATAACTATCAGGCGTCATAGCCATCAGCGTCATAGCTTTTCCATGCATGGCATATTCTTGGTGCATCAATTATGGACCATTGATCTTGGCATCTTTTCTGAGACTTAATCTCAACTATTCATTTTGTAACATCCCTCTCATGCATTCCCATACATTGATCTTGGAATCTTTCTAGAAGATTAATCTCAGCCGTCCATTCGAAGGGTTGTCTATAAAAGCAACCTTCCTTCTCCATTTTCAGCTTAACAGCTAATTATCTCCAACTTTCTTGCTACCATTTGCAAGTTTTGCACAAGTGTTTCAACAAATCTGAGGGAAAAGTTGCATTACAAGAAGGAGAGCAAGAGAAAGAATCAACCATAATGGGGAGTGATTTCTTTTATGTTTTGCATTTTTGATTCTCTCCATTATTTGTTTTCTCTTGTTTGGATGTGGTTTAATAGCTTAGTAGTGTTGGTTGTCACTTTGTCTATGATATTTGATTCTCTAACCCCATCTCACAGATTCAGATTGATTTTCTGCATACTCAGAAATTATATCAGATCCATCAAAACAGTCATACCATTGTATCATCACATCTCATTTATTGCTCATAAATTTGATTATCAATAGTGCATCAAGCTCTCACAATATACCCAACTCTAGGTGCAAGAAGTTCATGTGATTTCAAAATACAAGGACTTATATTATAGCGGCTTTAACATACTACAATTTGTATACTCCTCTTTTAAAAGGGCACCAACAAACACACTGTTATCTCTTTTTGCACAGTCTATGAAAAGTATAAGGAAGGTGGACTCTGCTGCACAATACCTTTCTTTCACAGTCCACTCCATTTTAAGAAACACCATTCAGGAATGCGGCTTCTGTTCAAAACTTTTGAATCAGCTCTCAATACGCATTGTAGCCAATCACGTCTATTACTATGAATGCAATACGCTCTGATTGGTGAGTGGCGAGAGTCGGAGGCTATGCAGCCATGAGAAAATTTGGAGTCACTCCAAATGATAGTCACTATACTCAGATCCGAATATAGACGTGAATGTTTAGGCCCTAGATGCTAGATCTTTTCCACTTATCTTCCTCTAATACAGTCATCTCCTCTTGAGTGCCACACTAGTAGACTACGTAAGATTCAAAGCTTTCTAGAAAATGAATTCAAGGAGAATCTGCTTACAGTGTTGTCATAATAGTAGTTTACAATTCCTAAGAGGAACGAATTTTAGCTGAAATCACATATTTTTAGAAAATATAATGATTTAAGCCTTAAAAAGTTCCATTTTAAGGATTCCAATTGAAGAGGGTTTGATCAAATCACCTTATATCAAACCCCCTTGATAGAACCTCGCTAGTTTTAAACCATACCTATAAATGTGTCTCCTTTACACCTATCAAAATGCTGATAAAAAATCACTTTTGATTTAGATTTTGGGGGATCAAATGAATTCATTTAAAATTTATTTCAAATGATTATAGTATTCCTCAGAACAAGCTATCCAATGAATATAATTTTAATATGTTTTGGTTTTGTTATGTATTTGTTTTTTAAGTCTTATTAAACATAGGTTTTTCATCGAAAATGAATTTCTTTGTTCTTCACATGTGGAAAAATAGAAGATTATTAAAAAAAAAAATGAAAAATATGAGTGCACCAGATATTGAAGTCCTTGATCCAACAAAAAAATTAAATTAAATTTTGACATATACAAAAAAAGTTAATAAATAAGCATTGTGGTCCTGGAATTCATTTGACTTTGAAACTTGATTAAGGAAAAAATATTCAATAAAAAACTATCTAACCAAGTGGAAGCACTAGATATCAGAGTTACAAATCTAAATTTGAAAGAATTAGAATTATATCCTTCATGGAAAAAAAGTTATGCGTTATACGGTGTGCGTCACTTTTTAAAAATGTTGTTTTCTGAAAAAAAATATTTTCGTGGGAGATGGAAAAAGAAGTGCAATTTGATTCCAAAATTTTGAAAAAAAATATTTTTAGAATCTACAGACAAAATTTGATGAGACTCTAGTTTGCACCATCTTCAAACTCCTCACAGTTTAGCCGCTATAGGTGCCCGAATGAGAATATTTAGTTTAAAATAATAATTTCAGTGTCCAGTTTGGCCAAAAATTGTAAACCACTATTATGGGATCACCCCTTAATTACATCTGATCGGATCTCTTCTTAAACCAGTTCTAATACCATGTTAGTTTTGTGATCATATTTAAATTAAATAGAAATAGAACAATTCAAACAATAGAGCACAACATATACCCTGGGAAAACCCTCCTTCTTGAGGAAGAAAAACCCAGCAATAATATATCACTTATATATTAAATAATAAGCAGCAACTCACTTTTTACAATGAGGCCCAATCACAAGGCCAATCTGATGAGAATATGAAGGTACCTCTCTAGATGCCAATATACAAACAACAATGTCTTCTTTATAATTTCGAACTCCTTGTCTATACCAATCTGTTGAAGATATCGACCTCCTAAAGAAATATGTGAACTCTTTGTGAATTAATTTGATGATCTAATGAAAGGTAGGTGCCTTGCTTATATACATGAAGATGCGACTCTTCATGAGAGAGGTTGGCCTCACTCAAGAGATATGACCTTTTACAAAGGGTGGTGATCATTTGTTTAGTCGGCCACAATAAATAAATAAAATATGGATTTAATATGGGCGTCACTTCACTTGGGACACATACAAATAAACAAGCAGCCATGACTTTGTTTATTTGTCTATTAATTAAATTAGTGAAGGATGAGTCTCGAAGCTAAAACATCAACATGGCCCATATCCGATCTTGCTCAATACACCACCTCCAATATAATTTAGCTTCCAAAGCCATACCAGCCAGCAACAACTTCCTTAACCCCAAACCACCATACTGCTTTGGGAAACACACAGTATCCCATTTAACAAGGCTCCATTTAGAAGACATCAAGCTGCCAACCCATAAAAACTATCTTGCTAAGCAGTCCAACTCCCTAACAAAACTCGTTGAGGCCACTTGAATCATACAACGATAGATGGGGAGAGCCTGAACCACAGACCTAAGCAACTGAACACGATTCGCAAAGGACAACCAATGATTGGTCCAATGAGTAACTTTCACACAAAATTTATGTAGAATAGGCTGCCATGAATCCCTTGGTAACCTACCCACACGATAGGAATCCCAAGATAAGACAAAGGAAGAGCCCCAATTTGAAACCAAAGAATATGAGCAATTCTCCTCTAAATGGAATCTGGAGTGTTGAAGAAAAAGATGGAAGACTTTTCTTCATTAATTAATTGTCCCAAAGCCACAAGATAAATATCTAGAACCTTACACAGATTCACAACTTCCCAAATAGTGCCCATACCCATCAAAGTTGTGTCATCCACAAACTGCAAATGGGATTGTGGGGGTAAGTCACCTCCCCACCGCCACCCCTGAATGAGGCCCAACTCCACATGTCTTCTCAATAAGCATCCCAAACCTTCAACAAGTAGAAGAAACAAGTAAGGAGAGAGAGTTTCACCTTGCCTCAATCCACGAGAAGCACCGAAAAGCTCAAGGAGCTCCCCATTAATTAAAATAGAGAATGAGACTGATGCAACGCAACTCATGACCCATTGAATCCACTCTTCTCCAAATCCAAAAGCAACTAGAACCTTATGGAGGAAGGACCACTGGACTCTATCATACGCCTTAGCCATATCAAGCTTGATAAACATAGCCTTTTCTCTAGAACTGGCCATAGAATGAATGGTCTCCATTGGATTAACAATTCCATCCAGAATCTGTCTACCCTCCACAAAACCACTATGCTCCTAAAAAATGAGCACCTTAAACCACTTTTTCAGCCTGTCAACAATTAGCTTGGATATAATCTTATAAACAACATTATAAAGAGATATGGGACGAAAGCGGCTTAACCTATATGCCCCCTCACACTTGGGAATGAGAGCAAGGAAAGTAGAATTTAGAGCCTTTAGCATCTTCTTATTCCTTTGAGATTCTTGGACCACTGCCAATAAATCTAGCTTGATAATCTCCCAAAACTCTTGAAAGAACTCAATCGGGAAACCATCAGGGCCTAGGGCTTTCCCCTTCTTCATCTAAAACACAGTCCCCTCCAACTCCTCCAAAGAAATATCTCCCATTAGATGATTCATCATTTCCCTAGAAACCAAGGAAGGGATACAAGCAAAGACCTGAGCTTCCTCCACAGAACTACCATGCAAATCCTCTCTAAATAAGGAAGTAAACTACTGTACAACTTCGTTTGAAATATCATGAAATGAAGAAAGAGTTTCTCCCCTATCATTGACCAAAATAGGAATAGAGTTACCATGACACCTAGCCTTTAAAGAATTGAAGAAGAAAGCATAATTTCTATCTCCTTCTTGGAGCCACTCAACTTGGGCTTTCTATTTCCAAAAGACCTCCTGCAACTCCCACTCCTCCAAATCCTTCAAGGCCCTTGAATCCTCCCACAACAGATTCTCAGTCACTCCATTCTCCCTAATTATCCTTGTAATACCACCCAACTCAGCCTTTGCAATAGACTTTGCATGAAATTTTTTTTTGAAGCATTGGCAGTTCCAACACTTAAACTGATACTTGACATACTGAAGAAGCTTAGCAAAGACATACATTGTAGTACCATAGGAAGGTTTACCATACCTCCACCACTAAGCAACATAGCCATGGAGATCATGATCACACAACCATAAAAGTTGAAACTTGAAGGAGAGGGTCTGAGGCATCCAAGCAGAGAGGATAGTAAGCTTTATAGGCCAATGCTCTCTAGTCCAAAATCTCAAAGCTAGAAGACCACATACCACCAACCCAAAAGTAGGAGACCATGAATCGATCCAGGCATTCCGAAATGCAATTGTCACCAACCCTCTGATTGTTCCAGGTAAATTTTCCATTGTCGGGCTTGATATCAACAAGATTCAGGGTTGAGATATTTTCTTGGAGTAGCAGCACAGAGGGTTCCAGCCTCGCAGTACCACCCTGCTTCTCAGCAAGCTCAATAATAACATTGAAGTCACCCCCAATAATCCAAGGATGGTAAGGAGCCATGTTGCAGAAAGATCGAATATTGGACCACAAGAGATGCTTGCCCTGTAGCTCCACAAGCGCATACACATTGGAAAAAAGAACAAATTCCCCCATCTCAAAACAAGAAGCCACCGTGGAGAGAGAGGACTTAAAGGACACCCACCACTGGGGACAAATCTTCTGAGGGTTCCATAAGCAAGCCACACCCCCAAAAGACCCTTGAGCACAAATGCGCTAGCATTCACCATTCCTCCATAGCTTAGGCACTAAGCTTGTCATACACTCAACATAAAGCTTTGTCTCCTATAGAAAAAGGAAATCAGGAGAATGACATCTAACCAATTCTCGAAAAACTTTTGTCGAGGGCCACTATTCAAGCCCCTAACATTCCATGAAATAACAATCATATCAAGGGGCTCAAGAAATGAGAATCTAGAGTCTTGACTAACCCTGACTCCACCAAAGTCTCCCCTATCATTTTAATCTTCTCTAAATATTTCTTCCTACCAAGCTTAGGAACTTTCTCCGACCCCCTTTCTTAAGATCTTTTTGCATAATACCCAATTGAGGAGATGGCTTATTGTTCTTACCCACCTCCGTGCATGTTCTTCGTGAGGGATGAGACAAAACCTCACCACCCTTCAAAACTTCAGCAGCATGACCCGACTCCTCCTGAGCCACCATCTATCGATTTGTGTCCAAATTCAAAGTCCCATCAACTTGCGGAGCAAGAGGGACCCCTCAACTAAGCCCCTCCTACCTTGAGCCTCCCCCATCTTGCTCTAAGCACGGTAAGCCCAAATTCACCTCTTGCTGGTTAACTTGCAAAGCCTCAAAAGGAGGCCCATGTTGTCCAGTACCCAAAGTCCCCTAATCCAAATTTAACAATCTCGGATTCACTTCCTACTGGCTAAGATCATCCAACACCTCGAATCTATTAAAAGTATCATCATACCGCCTTTCCTTCAGAGTCCTTTTCTACCCCTTATTTTTGTTGTGAGCTCTAACAGGAATAAAACCATCATCATTGACACCACAACCCAAAATAGGATCCTTGCCCTTATCAACCCTAGGTGGATTACAAGGAGGTTGAGAAGATTGAGCCTCCGAAGGCTTAGCCCTTGGACATCTACGTTGTAAGTGGCCATATTCATGGCAAAGATGACATCGAAAAGGTAAGGTCTCATAGTCTAGTTGTTGCACCCATGAATAAGATCTTGCACACACTTCTATAGAATTTGGCAGTGGTTTTCTTAAGTCAATTTCCACACAAAACCGAGCATATGTCATTACCTTTTTGAATTTTTTTTGCTGCAAAGAACCAACAGGTCTACCAAGCATCAAGGCTAGTAAATGAAAAACATCATCATGCTAGCATTCGACCAGGAGCCTCAGCAATTGAACCCAAACTGGAAGCTAACTCAAAAAATCCTTAGCCGAATTGAAGCCCCCATGCCACAGTTTAATAAACAAGCCCACCTGGTTGTAAAAGTAAGGGCCCCCTTCAAACACCTTGATCCTATCTGCCATGTAATCAAATGTAACCATAAAATAGTTATTCGCCAAGAGTCAAATCTCCATCTCTCCCACTGGCATCCATATCCTCTGAGCCCAGGATTCCAAAAATTACAACGAGATTCTCAATCCCAAGAACTTGCAATAAAGGGAATGTCTTAAGTAGTAATCAATATCCTCTGCCAGCATCTCCATCGAAATCACCAAATTCGGCCTCTCTTTGCACCTTTCCAGACACCCATTAATCTTCGAAATCCGTGACCCCCCTAACGAACCCATCTCAATCTTCTCCAGATCCAATGAAAAAAGGTTGTTATCGTATAATTTCTCCACTTGTGATGCACGTTTCGAGGCAAACGCAGCTCGAAAATCCATCTTGGGGCTCGCCCTAGATGACTCCCCTTGCGACATTATAGTAGATGATGACCCTAAATAGGAATGTAAGCCCTCGAGCCCCTTGAACAAATGAAGATTCAACACAACAATAACAATAAGATTGCTATGCAAAAAACAAGACCAACCCTTATGGAATGGCTTGCACCATACAACCGCAAGCAATAGCAACTGACCAAGGCTGAACTACACATCCCCCATGCAGTAACTACCCCCCAAATAGAGCTCCTCACAGGAAATAAAGACAAAGGGTGTTGCCAAGCAAGGAAAGCATTGCATCACCAACCAAGGCCAAGGCTTGCGTAGGAAAGTCATGCCCGCAACAAACACGTCCCCCACAAACCACAAGCAAACCACCACCATACACTGTGAAGCAACCAGGAGAAGAGTAGACACACGGTAGAGAAAACGATGCAAGAATAACAAAGACCCACCCCCGAATCACCATTTATTTCTTTGACCTTTGAGCAAATGTTGTTATTTATTTATTTTATCTTTTAATTTATTTATTTATTATTTATTTATTTATTATCTCAATATTCTAATTTATTTTTTATTCTTTATTTATTTATTTATTTATTTATTTGATCTTTTAATTTTTTCAAATATTTGTTTTATCTTTATCTTTGATTTATTTATTTGATATTTTTCTTTTATCTTTAATTAATTTATTTTATCTTTTAATTTATCTAAAATAAACATTTTCATTTGATCTTTCTAATTTATCTTTTATCTTTGATTTATTTATTTTATCTTTTAATTTATCTATGGTAATGAATATTTTCAAATATTTGTGATTTATCTTTGATTTGTCTTTCTCATCAAATCACTTTGATTAATTTACGTGATTTATTAACTTTTTTTTAATCTTTTAAGTTCTCTTTTATTTTCTCTCTAAAATCTAATCTCTTTAATTTTTTTTTTTTGTGAAACACAAATGTTAGTTCAATCCCCAAATTCATCTATCTAAAATCACATTTAAATACCAACTTCAAAATTAGGAAGAAATAATTATATAAAATTAAAAATAATCTAATCCTAAAATTCGCCTATCTAAAAGCATAAATTATTTGTAAAAACCAATTAACAAGAAAAGATTGATAATTAGTAATAAATCTAAAAATCTTAGATTTATGTTACAATTAACAAAAAATTTCTACATTCATATAAAAATATCTTGTTCTAAAAGTTAAAAAACAATCATATTCTATTTTGAAAAAAAATAATTGAATTAATATATTTTAAAAATTAGAAAGTACTATATTCTATCTTTAAAAGATTCTATTTTGAAAAGATTTTGAATTAATATATATTTATTATAAATCACATATATTAACATAAAGTAATGATAACTGCTAGTAAAAATGTCAAAATCCTAAATTTATTGTAAAAAATATTTTAAAAATTAGAAAGAATTATATTCTATCTTTGAAAAGATTCTAAACTAATTTATATTTTTATAATAAATATTATATATATAATATTTTTTTACGGTTTGATAATAATTTAAAGGGTCATATTTAGGTTATATAAAAATATAGCAAGTTAAATTATACAGTTTAATAAATTTTTAAGTTGTAATTTAAGGTCTAAAATGCAAAAAAGGTCACTAGACCATTAGGCCTGCTATAGGAGGTTAGCACAATCCATAAAAAAAACACAAAAACAAAACACATTTTAGAAACAAAACAAACAAATAAAAAATATTTTAGAAAAAACAAAAAAAGAAATCTCTATATCTTTGATTTATTTATTTAATAAATCAACCACTAAAATATCAATAAATGCTTTAATTCATTTAATTAAAAATTACTTCTTTATATCTAAGATGATTAATATTTATGAGTTAAAAGGTTTCCTGGTCTAATCCAACAACCACTAAATTGTTGGAACATATATCTGGATAGGAGTGTCATCAATCATCTTTAATTATATTCTCAATCAGTAACGCATTGCTCAATATTAGGCTAAGCAAAATTTCCTAGGTTCAAAATGCATCTAATTAATTTCTTAATAAAAGAAAGGTTGATATGTCAAGTATTTTTAAAATGTTTTAATAAAAAAAAAAATACAGATTTTAAAATCTTTTAATAGAAAGAAAATATACAAATTTAAACCAATGACTTGCATATATAAGATGCCAATTCAAATAGATGGACAAAAACAAACAACATTTAACATTGAATAAAAACAAATATCTATATTGAAAAAAAAATCTCACGACAATAACTACCCCTAATCTCCAAATACCTATTAGGATTAGACAATAACTGATTTACCCCTAATTTAACCCTAATCTCATCTAATGTTGCTCCATATTTAATCATATTGATTTACTCTAACTGCGATGTCTTTCCAATATGAATAATACAAAAATTTCTTAGGTTCAAAGTGCATCTAATTAATTTCTTAATATAAGAAAGGTTGATCATGCCAAGTATTTTTAAAATGTTTTAATAAAAAAAAATATACAGATTTTAAAATCTTTTAATAGAAAGAAAATACAAGATTTAAACCAATGACTTGCATATATAAGATGCCAATCCAAATAGATGAACAAAAACAAACAACATTTAGCATTGAATAAAAACAAATATCTATTTTGAAAAGCAAAATCTCACCTATTTAACTGATTTACCCCTAATCTCATACTAATTCTCACCTATTAAGGTTAGACAATAACTAATTTACCCCTAATTTAACCCTAATATCATCTAATGTTGCTCCATATTTAATCATATTGATTTACTCTAATCCTCAAATATTTAAATTGACAATAAATATTTATTTTTATTGACCACGAAAATGGTGGAAAACAAAAATACATGAGAAAGACATGGTGAAAAAAGAAATCATAAACTTCTATTCAGATATTGAAAAATGCATGCGATTTGCCGGACTGTCACCATGAATTCCGGCACGTGACGTCATGTCAGTTCCCCTACGTAAACGCTACCCTTGATTTATGGGAACAAACTCATGCAAAGTCCTCGTAAATTACGTTCTGAACGGCTTCTTGTATTTTAAAACTTTTTTCAACCCGAATTTTGTGTGTCCAAGATCAAGATGCCCTGTAACTACAATTCAATAATTGAAGTCAAATTCATTGCAACAATGGTGGCGGACATTGTGCCACACGGAGTCCAAAACTTAACTAAAATTTCAAAGCTAAAAAACAAAATCATCAGGTTTTTTCTATGGGCTGGAGCCTGTAATAGAATGTGATTGTCCTTAACTTATTCAAGAAATTCTTAAAGTCAGCGAGAAAAATCATTAGGCTTTTCAATGGGTTGGCACATGGAATAGAAAGGGATTTGCAGTTAACTAAATTCAAATCCTTTTAGAGATTTGCCTTTGTGGTCCCCAATGAAGTCCATCAATGTTGGAAGTGACCCCAAAAAAAAAGATTTTTATGTGGGGGGAATGGCTTTACAGAACATTTAAATTCAGTAATTGGCTGGTTATTGGGAAAATGGGTAGTCGTTCTGAGGCAAATCATGTGATCTTTTTGGATTTTTCCTATATTTTTTGTTAGCAGAATGTAGATGCATGGACTGGTAGAATAGCTATTTATTGTCGTAATCAGTTGCTGTCACAAACATTTTATCAACATGGCAGAATAGTGATCAAGTAATAAAGAACAGGAAACACATCAACATTTGGAACAATAAAATTTTCATTGATGGTATATTTAATAAGTTATCCAAAAATAATTTTTAAAAAAAATATCAAATGTATCTTCAAATCTCATTTCTTCATCTGAAATTTTGTTCTTTCAATCCAAAACTTCAAATACCTCTGTTTAAAGTCCAAGATTGTTTGTTCTCGTGGAACTCCTTATCTCTTTGAGACTAGTCAATTTATTAAATCCGCCCTCATGGAACACTCCTCCAAATCCAAACACCACATTGCTTAGAGGAGGCTCAAGTCCTAGCCAAATAAGAGGACTATTTCGAAAGAAAAGTAAAAGAAGTGATTGAAATTGGAAACTATCCCACCAACTTAAACTAAGACAAGGGATGGAGCTTAAATTTGACTTGATGTCCCATGTTTGACTCCCTAAAAACGTCATCCTCTTTGTGACTCTTGTTCACCTAATCCCCCTTCCTTTGCTTTTAGTCTTCCACCTACCTACCCTCTCCACTCTTCTCCTCTCTTCCCTCTACCTCCTCTCCTGCCTCATTTTTCAATCTAGGCCTTTTTTGTGCCCATTGCACCCACCCTTCCAATTGTCATTGGTTTGTTCTTGGTTATCATGTCTCTCCTCCATAGCCTTCCTTTTGGCTTTCCTATGTTCTTTTGTCCTCTCCTCTAGTTTAGAATGTTGAGTATCCATGTTTCAATATGGGTTTTTTTTCTCAATTGGTTTCCTTCATTTCTCCTTGTCTTTAACCCCCTCACCCCACCCTTTTCCTTGTTCCAATTTTTTTTTTTTGATCCCTCAATAGATTTTGTATTTGTCATCTTCATATCTATCAATTTTTTTATTCTTATGTCTTTTACCTTTTAACTTTCTTCAATAGTTCTTGAAAGTTTACCAAGTTTACATCTCTAATTGTTTTATTATTATTTTTATCATTGCCTACTGATTTCTTTTATTAGTTTTTGGGTTTTTATTTGCCACTTTTACATTTTTATTTATCCTCTTCATCATAGTTTGGCTTTCTTCTCTCTCCCCCTTTTACTTTATTCCTTTCTTTTTCTTATGTCTTCTTTATCCTTTATGATTTTTTTCTCTCTCCCTTCTTTCTTCTTTTTTCTTATGTCTTATTTATCCTTTGTTCCCAAGTGTTGTCATATTATTATAATTTGCTCTCACTGGGCATACTATTACAGCATATCAAGTTTTTTCTGCATTTTATTCTCATCTTCCCATTTCTTCTTTCTCTTGTTCAATTGCATTGATTCTTGTTTTCTTTTTGTTACTATTTTTTTTTTGTTTATCCCCTTATGTTAATTTCCAAAAGTCTGTTTTAGCCTTATCTCTCCTATCTTCTTAATTTACATCCATAATAACATTTTTAAATAATATTTTTATTTAATTACATTGATTAATTCTGTTGATTGATAATTTTAAAATATTCTAAGTACTTCTCATATATGATATTAATATTAAGATTCAAGTGCATAGTTTCTAAGTCAAACTCATTGACCACTATTTTCATCAGTAGTGGTTCACATGAACCCATCTCTCATGAGAATGAATGGTCCACTTAGCACTCATTGCATCTAGGGTTTAAGGTTTAGGGTTTTAGTTTGGGGTTGTACTTATTTGCTCTTTTTTTCATCATTTTTTATTTTTTCCTCCCTATCCTCTTGTTTTTCTTATTAGGTTTTCCCTCCTTTTAACAAAATTGTTTGCACTCCACCTTACATTTTTTCTCTTCCTAATAATGAACCTTGAATATAATCTGAAATGTTGATGTTAAAAATCTTAATGCTGTTAAATAAAAAAATTGTCAACCTCCCATATATATCCGATTCTTAACTCTCCCGAAAATTCATATTCCTTTACCTCCAGGCACATGGAACAAATCAAATGCAGTGCAATAGAATGGGCCTCCCTTTGTCAGGATAAGAAAGAAATTTAAAAAAAAAAACACTTTTCCATGCAGAATTATTCTCTTTAAGTAAGCCGGACTGAATTTATGTCGAATTCAATAACCCTTTTTAATCTGACAAATATCTACACAACAGCATATGCTTCTGCTCAAGAGTCCAAACAATATAAAAAACAAGCCTCTGGCCAATTCCAACTCCGTGCCAGTGTTGCTGACAGACTTACTTTCCATGTACCCAATTAATATTATTTTGAAGGATAGGAGTGGACCTTACATACTACTCACATTTATAGGCAATGAAAAAGTGCTTGTTGAATAATAGATAAAATTTACAAGAATTCGTCTGTGTCTACTCCACCCTGACACCAATACCTAACAAAAAGGTTGCTTTGAATCCAAACACTGGATCCAATTCTCCTGTAAAAAACCACTTGATTTTGAGGGTTCAAAACCAAGGTAATTATTTTAGCTGGCCATGAACTGCATGAAAGCAACATCCATGGAAACAAAATTCATGATAGGAGTTTAACCCTAGAAATAGCATCCTTAACTTGAATTATTCATTTAAAGAAAAAGCCAGAAAGATATATGCAAATCACCACTAACATAGATAAAGTTGTTTCTATAATGCTAAGATTAACAGAAGGCATATTATCCTGTACATGATTTCTACATACTTCTGGATATTTTAGTTTCAAACTGTTGCAATTGTTTTTAGCGTCCATCAGCAGATGTGAAAGATTCGGCAAACCCAGATGGCCTTGTTGGAAGACTGCCCTTGCTATCATCTGTTCCACTCATACTCATACTTGTACCTTCAAATTCTTGCCATTTCTTTAAAGCCTGAGGAAGGGTCATGTCAAAATCAATTCCCCCATATTCATCACTCTCTAGATCTGTTGGCTTCCATTTCTCAACCATAGGTGCCAAAACATTGACAGCATGGCCCATATCAGGACGCTGATAGGGCTCTCGCACAGTGCAATGACCTGCTAGTTCTGCAACAGTGCACATACTTTCAAAAGTTTCATCTGTCACTTCCAGAACTGGATCTATTGCCTTCAAGAATGATTCCTTGTCTGAGTTCATTCGGCGGAACCATGATACCAAATGCATGCTCTCTTCGGGCTCATTTTCATCTAGTGCCTTCCTTCCTGTTATAAGCTCCATTAACACAACACCAAAACTGAACACATCTGCTTTTGTGGTTATTCGCCCCGTAACTGAGACAACACAAAAAGGATTATAAAACATTAGAATCAATCCAAGTTTAGACACTTAACAAAATTCAAAAGCCATTCTCAACTTCTGAACCTAGACAAAATTCCTAAGCAAATTCCTGACCTTTTCATGGTCATTCTATACCAAACAATTCCAACTTATCTCCTGAAAAAAATCTATGTACTGCACAAGAGTCTCATTATTATATTATTTCCTGATTATTGAACAATCATGCCAAGAATTCATTTAATGGCCACATAAATTCCCAAAAGAACTATTATAATTTTTTTTCATGTAGAAATACGTCACTATAAACTTTGAGGGCAGAAAGGAAGTTAAAGAAATACCTGCATATTCAGGCGCTAAATATCCAAAAGTGCCTGCTAATCTTGTCTCAACAGAGTACTTTCCCTCTGGTGCCAACTTCACCAATCCAAAATCTGAAACCTTAGCACGAAAATCATCCCCAAGAAGTATATTAGATGGCTTTAGGTCTCTATGAATAAAACTTCTATGGGCTAAGTTATGCAGATACTCCATTCCCCTTGCAACATCCAAGGCTATGCTGAGCCGTTTCTTCCATGAAATTGGTTCAAGATTGTTCTTGGCCCAATCAAACAGATGCCTGTTAAGGGCACCTTGAGGCATGTACTCATATACCAAGAGCCGTTCATTTCCTTCAATGCAGTAACCCAATAGGGAAACCAGGTGTCTATGCCTAACTTTTGACAAAACTGCTATTTCTGACTGGAATTCATTCAGTCCCTTGCTACTTACAGCTGCTGCTTCCATTCTTTTGACTGCGATTCTGGTGCCATCATCTAGCTGGCCCTTATATACAACTCCAAACCCTCCTCTTCCAAGCTCATTTTCTGGGCTGAAGTTCCGAGTAACATGTTTGAGAACTTGTACTGATATAATCAGATTTCCAGCTTCCATCACCTGAACTTCACTAGGCCCACTGCTTGTTCTACTTTGTGTATCACTTTGACTGTTTCCACCAGCATTACCAGGGTTATTAGCAACTAATATTTTTACTACCGACTCTGGATTATTTGACGGCCCTCTCTGATCAACAATGACAGTGCTAGGTGCTTCAACTCTTACAAGTCGGTGTCTCTTTTTCTTGTACAAGCAAAATACAACAACAGGTATAATCAAAAAGAGCACAACAGCCGCAGCAACAGGTCCAACAATAATTCCAACAGGGGTTTGAGAAGATTTGTTCTTTTTAGTGTTATCTCCTGTTGTAGAGCCAGTTGGATTGTTACCATTTCCTCTGCTTTCACCAGATGATGGGGAGTCCACAGGAGGGGTGGGCCTATTCGTGGGTGCTGAAGGTGCTGAAGATGGGGGACTACCTGAAGGACTTGGCACAGAAGGATTTGTAGGAGAAGGTGATTGCTTATCAATCAGAGGATTGCCATCATAGCGAACATTGATATTTCCAGCAAATTTTGGAACAGGAGGGCTCAGATTATTATCACTGACATCTAGAGTACTCAAATACTTCAATTGTGTCAAATTAGCTGGGATTTCACCAGAGAGATTGTTACCGCTCAGTTTGATAGTCTTGAGAGAAGCCAGATTGACAAGAGAAGGTGATATATTTCCAGTGAGTTGCCTATTAGGTAAATTGATAATACTAACCATACCATTAGTGGCACATTCAATACCTATCCACGAACTGCAAGGATCATTTCCAGCCCAGGACCCTGCTAGTTCAACTGGGTAATTCAGTAAGGCTAAAAAATTCAAAAGAGCAGTTACTTCGGGTGCACAGAGCTTACCAGGCACAGATTGACAAAAAGAATTACCATTATAGCTGAAACCACCGGCAGGAATCTTGAGGTCAGGAATTGGTCCAGTAAGCTTGTTATTATCCACTGAAAGATTTGAGAGCTGCAAGTTCGTGAATTGGGCAGGGATTGGCCCAACCAGGTCATTCTTATTTAGATTGATATCCTTCAAAGATGCACAGTTTGAGAGTGAAACTGGAATGGTACCATTGAAATTATTCCCATGTAACCACAACTGTTTCAGAGACTGCATTGTACCCAGCAAATCTAGAGAACCAAAGAGAACGGTTGGTTCTTGGTTATTCAATTGGAGAATCTCTATTCCAGATCCAGAGAAAGTGGACGGAATGGCTCCTGAAAGTTTATTGTAGGCCAATTGCAACTCAGATAACTCAGTCATACTCCCAAGAAAGTCTGGTATAGGCCCAACAAGATTAACCCGGGATAATGACAAATTTTTCAGATGAACCGAAGCTTGTAGGTCCGAGGGAAGCTTCCATCCTTCTGTGGCATTGAGATTATTGTACTCCAAAGAGAAATACTGCAAACTGGTCAATCCCACAAAGAAATCTGCAGGAATGGTATCGAATTGGTTCGTACCAAGGTAGCAATACTGCAGATTTGATAGACCATTGAAGGTGGGTAAAGTCCCTGACAAATTGTTTTTCTGCAAGCTGATTCTCTCTAGTGCAGTAAGCTGATTGAAATTGGAGGGCAAGGTGCCCTCCAGTCCAGCATTATAGAACTGAATCTGGGCCACTCTGTTACTTGTGCAATATATTCCATTCCATTTATTGCCACAGGGATCAGTATCTCCATCAGGCCATTTCAGCAACTGTGAATTGGTTATCCCCTTCTTGAATGCATTCAAAATTGCCAGGTCTCCAGGGTCTGTTACCCCATTGACAACAGTTGGGCATGCCAATAACAATACACAAAATGCAACAGAAAACATTACCATCAATCTAAATCCCCCGTATCCACCCCTCATGGTTGTGAAATCCCCCAGATCTTGTTATACAGTAGCTGTAACTGAATCCTCTTGTTTTTTGCAGAAATTCCTACAACTGCATCCACGAGCAGCAAAATGGTCAAAAGAAGAGCATTAAGGCACTCAAATTTTCATGCTTTTTCTCTTTGTTTCTACAGGTAGTCCGTGACCCCAATCCACCCAAGGGCTGAAATGGGTTCCCTTCCATCAATTACTTTGCGTATTCTGCATTGCAATCACCACCACAAAACCCCTTTTTCCGCCCTTCCCTAACAGTAACAAGTAAAATTATAGCCCAAGAGCTATAAAACATGACCCAGCAATCTGCCAAAAAAGGTCCGAAAGAAAAGAGGTATCAAAAACCACACAGCAATCTGCTTCAAGAAAGTACAAAAAGACAAGAGACATTAAACATCACCCAGCAATGACATTTTTTTAAAAGTCCAAGATGCAATTGAGTTTAACCATGTGTCTACAAAAACGGGCTGTTGCGTTGAAAAAGTAAATCAATGGTTAATGGTACTAGCATGAATCACTCTGTTCACAGATCTAGATTGATCCGATAATGGCTGTAATCCACGACAAGATAAAAAACAAAGACAATTCAACCCCAAAGGAGAGGTGAGCATTCAAATTAAAAATAAATAAAAATTATTGGGGTATATTGATTTTTGACCAGTGAGAGTACTGAGGAGGCCTTATTCCTTATGAGCTGTGTATCACACTGTGGGGCCTTCAAACATAAGGCCATTGGATGGCCATCAAATACTACCCCACCACTCTGCTTGGTCTAAATCATGACAGTCATCAGATAAAGACACATGAAAACAGACACAGTCCTATGAATCATCAAAAAAATACAGATGGTCCTCTCGATAAACCATATCACTGCAAAATGCCTTCCTTTCCATTCAATTTCTTTACTGAAAAACGAAAACAAAACAACCCTTGAGTAGCAGGATTTACCATATTTGTCCAGCCATTCCGACAATGCATTTGGTTTTGCTGTTTACACATTATTGCTCTGTTCCTCCTCCCATTAAACCTCGTTCACATGGCCCCTGTTATCAATGCAAGCAATAACAGGATCTATAGTGCATAATTAATAGGAAGGGATTTTTTCCCCGCGGATATTTGAAGTCAAAAAGACATTGCGGTGGCAGCAAAAACAAAGCAAGGAGGGTTCCGTAATGCAAGGACGGTAGATTTGTTCACGAGCTATTACACCGGGTGGTTCTATGCGGTGGAAGGGCTCCACTTTCTGTTTTTTACGCGGCCGACAGTCTCAAAATATATACGTATAATTCTTTTTAAGATATTCTTTTACTCGGCTTTATATGTCCTTCCAAGTGCAACGAAAATTAATACTATTTTAAAATATTTTTGTGATGGGAAATGTACAAAGTGGTCATTTTTTATTTAATTTTGTGCCTATCTTGAGGTAATATTTTAGTACATGTAGATGGTATATTTTGTGTCTATCTTTAAGTAATGTTTTAGTATATGTATAAATAGTATATTTTGTGTGGTGGGTTCATTTTTCTAATTTTGTATTCATTTATGTATACATATGTTCTTATACAGTTAATCTTATCTCATCTATTTATATACACTTCTATACTTTCATTTTTTGTGTCCACTTAACACAATTATGTATGCACCGACTTCGATTTAGTCACTTGTTGATTTGATTTGATTGTTATCTCACTTTGGAACAAGTTTGAGGTTGTAGGGGCAACCTTGCACTCACGAACCTGTCCCCTTTTGATTTCACCCTTCTACCTTGAGTCGGCTAAATACACGTGTGACATAATTTGATGTCATGTGATAGTATTTAAAGACATTTAATGCATCATTCTAATCATAATACAATTATCAAGAAATCAATCAATTATTCATTCTAGAGAGCAATTAATAGCATCAAACTTCAATTTGGTTCAATAAAAGGAGTAAAGAATTTCATACTTGGGCCCTTACCTACTGGTTTCAACATTTTTCAATTTTTGGGGATTGATCTAGGAAAAATATCCTTGTGTCATAACAATAATCCTTTAAGGTGTTTTTATAATTGTCATGTTCCCAAGCATTTAGAAAGAGCAAAGAAAAAATGTCACATATCATGTGAAGATGCATATTAAAACATTGTTAATTGTCATGATGAACCCAAACCTTGAGTACAAATTTGTGACCTTGAATTTGTCCCAAACCTACAAATTTATCCTCTAACAAAGGAAAGATCAAGCATAGACTTCTAAGCAACTCACTAACAAAGAAGTAATGCTTTCAGGTATGGCAATGGATAGATTCCAAAATTTTATCCACTTGGTCTTCATTCTTTAACTATCAAGCTATGTATTATCCTCCATCTTATTTAATTATAAAATTGCATTCTCTAATTTACTATTCTCAACTACCAACTATTCATATTTAAGTAATATTTAAGTAATCTAGGTTGATTGTGTTTATTTGATTACATTTACTTAATTGGCCTAGATTAAACCCTAAGGAAACAATAGTTTCCATATTTATTTTAGTGAACTTGTTTAATCCTACACATCCCAACCTTCTTGTTAGGGTTTTACATTAGATTAAGGTTCTCAAACTTGTATTTTCTTGAGGTTACATTATAGTTTCTAGATCCACTCTTCCTTTTGCTTCCTTTTGCTTCCTTTGCTTCATCAATACATTTTTCTATTAGGTTTTGTGTGCTTTATTGTGATATTTTCACCCATCACTGTAATGATCCAGGCTCCAAATCATTTGATTTTCAATTAATGCTTTGTTGGATTGACATATAAATTGTCAACCAATATTATTAAGATAAATTGAATCTCCAAATTATAATAAAAATAAATGAACTTATTGCATATAATCTTCCATAATGAATTCTATTATAGTTCAATAATGAAAATATAATTGAATAAATATGATGGTTGTTTTTAACTTAGCAGTTGAAATCATGCCTTAGAATATGTAAGAAGGTCTAAACCTTGTTGAGTTGTTTCTGAATGAGTCTTTATATTCATGCAATTAGATCTTGGAGTTTTCTCTTATTTACACTTTTGTGACATATGCTTCCATGTTACTTTCTACTCATATCTAGAGCGGTTTCCCAACAAAAAATTCACTAATAAAAACAATTCTCAATGTTCCATAACTATTCAATTCCATTTCTTGTTGTACTTATATCTTTGTGCTTGCATAGAATGATGTGTCTCTTTGAATAAATATGTCCATCCAAATGGACATGCCTTTTAGTTAAGCGATTTGTAATAGTTATGCTTGTAAAAATATTAACCACTGCTTGTATTAAGCGTTGCCTTTACTTCTGAGTTTTTCCTTATTAACAATTCCTTTAATATCTAATCTTTACCTTATTTGACCCTATTATATAGGGGAGAGGAGTCGAAACATGCATGTAGGCAATTTTCAACAGTCCACGTGGAGTGCCACATGGACCAATAATTTTTTTTGGCAATTTCCCCTGATAAAATAATGCCTAATAAATAATTAAAAAACCTTTTTTAAAGATTTGATTTAATTTTCCATGTGGGAGGACACAATTAGTCAATCTGATTAAAAAATGCCAAAATTGACCATGTGACTGAAACATGCTCAGTTGGAATGCCAGTTGTTATGTGGCACATCGTCCAAAGTGGATTGCTTTGCCATGTTAGCAATTGTCACTCTGCCACCCTTAAAATCCACTGCGTCGCATTAACCTATCCTTGCCCCTTGCTATAGTTGTGTACAGTCGTGTTTAATTCACGTCACTTCCTGCAAGCTCCATAGCATCTCGCGTAAACTTTGAGCCAACTTGCATTCAATGCTCCCAATGCCTCACACTTTTTTCCAACTTTAGAGCCTTTCATTTTGGCAACTTCTCGTATTTTCTTCACTTTGATGCTAGAAAGTGCTTGCTTGAGGTCTCTGCAAGTTTGAAATAGCTACCACAACATGCGATGCTCAAACTCCGATAAGGATATGTATGTACATCAATATTTCAACCTGAAACCAAGCTCCACTTCCACCATGCACTATCTCATGTTCGTCAACGCCATGCAGGTAAGGAAGAATACCAGTATGTGTTATTTAATTTTTGACGGCTTCTCAAAATCCACTTTTGTTGATGTTTCCTTTTAGGTGAACCCGTGTGAAGACGGTTGTGTGCTCATGAGGAAGCTCCATTCCACCCGCATTGATCCATTCGACCTAGGTGAGCGTGCTCACTAAGGCTCGCCAATATTCAGTTTGCGCTTGTTTATTATGTTTGCATTTGTTTTATTAGGTTTTTTTGTTGCAAAATTTGAATTTTTTGGTTTGAAGTTTTGTGTTTATGAACACTATGGAATTTGTGTTCATATACACAAAATATATGGAAATTAATCTTTTGTTCAAGCATCGCTCTCTTAAATGGGGTTTGTTTTTTGTCATTAACGTATCAAATAATATTGTTGGTTGTTTTGATGGCATAGAAAAATCTAGCGTTGTTTTCTATTTTCATTACAGTAACAAATAATATTGTTGGTTGTTTCAATGCCATAAATAAAGCTAGGGTTGTTTATTTTTCATTTTAGAAACAAATTTAATATTGTTGGTTGTTTCAGTGTCATACAAAAATCTGGGGTTTAGGTCCAATATAAATATTGGGTGTTCTTTTTTTAATAGGTTTTGCATTATCATAGTTTAGCATCTCTATTTCCCTAGGGTTTATATTGCCAATATTACAATCATAGTTTAGTATTTTTGCTTCACTAGGGTTTATATTGCAAATATTATAGTCATAGTTTAGCATTTTTGTTTTATAGGTTATACATTATCATTCACTCTGGTTATCGTATTCTCATAGGTTTTGCATTATGATTCACTTTGGTTATCGTATTCTCATAGGTTTTGCATTATCATTCACTTAGGTTTTCTTTGACATCATAGAAAATATTAGGGTGTGTTCTGTATTTCATAAACCAAAAAAAATTATGTGGGTTTGTCTTTTTTTAGGTTTTGCTTCATCTATTCAGTGACTTAAAAAATGTATGTTGTTTCAGTGTCATAGATAAATTTTGGGGTGTTATCTTTTTCATGGGTTTTGCTCCATCAATTTAGTCATTAATAGATGTGAGATTTGTTAAACTCTTACTGTTTTCCATTCGTAAGATTTATATTGTTCTTCATTACAACCATTACAGTCATAGGTTAATGTTAGGTTTTGATTAAAGTTATTTAGTAGCTCTTTTAGGTGCCATTGATAAAATTGAGGATGTTAGGTTTTTCATAGGTGTTGCTTCATTCATTTAGTAATGCTATTTTTGTAGTTTTTTAGGTGCCATTGATTAATTTGGGGGTGTTATCTTTCGCATAGGTTATGATTCATCAATTCAGTCATGCAATTATTGTAGCTTTTTTAGGTTCCTTAGAAATGTTTAGGGGTCTTCAATTTTTCATAGGTTCTACTTAATCAATTCATTCATGCCTTTATTGTAGCTTTTTTAGGCACCGTAGATAATTTTGGGGGTGTTATCTTGTTTGTAAGTTCCACTTCATCAATTTAGTCATCATCTATTCTACCAGTTTTGGGTGTCATTTACATTTTGGGGGTGTTATGTTTTTCATAGGTTTCATTTCATCAATTCAATCATCAACTATGTAACCTTTTGTAGGTGTCATTGATAAATATGGGGGTGTTAGGTTTTTCATATGTGTTGCTTCATTAAATTAGTAATGCAATTTTTTGTATCTTTTTTAGGTGTTATTGATTAATTAGGGGGTGTTAGGTTTTTCATAGGTTCTGTAGACACTAAAAAATGTCCTAAGTCTGCGAGCGTCATTTTTCTTGGTCGTTGTCCTTCGATAATTGAATAACTTTAATTATTCAATTAGGTTTGACCGCATTCCTCTATTAATTAAATAATTTTTAATTATTTAATTAATTCACCTTCTCATCTTTATTCTATCCTGATCAATTAAAATTATTTAATTGCGTCACTAATATATCCCTTTCTTCAATAATTAAATAAATCATTTTTTTAATTTTTTATTCTTCTATAATTAAATAATTGTCAAAATTATTTAATTGTGTTTCATTCCTCTCTTTTGGATAAATAATTCAAATTAATTATCTAGGTCTAATTTCCACCTCCCCATTTAATTAAATTGATTAATTTAATTAAATGCTCATTTTGTCATTTTATCTAAATAAATAATTTGGATAAATAATTTATTTGCCACTTGTCATTTTCCTCTATTTTGAATAAATAATTTAAAATAAATTATTTATGCACCTCCACCTAGTCAAAGATGCTCAGTCATAATCCCCTGTCATAACATTCATTTATGTCATAGCCTGCATGTCTTGCATGTCTGTCATAGCTCTCATGCATCATAGTCGTCGGTGTCCTAGCTTTTCCATGCATGGCATATTCTTGGTGCACCAATTCTGAACCATTGATCTTGGCATCTTTTCTGAGACTTAATCTCAACCATCCATTTCGTAACATCTCTCTCATGCATTCTCATCCATTGATCTTGGAATCTTTCTAGAAGATTAATCTCAACCGTCCATTCGAATGGTTGCTTATAAAAACAACTTTCCTTCTCCATTTTCAGCTTAACAGCTAATTATCTCCAACTTTCTTGCTACCATTTGCAGGTTTTGCACAGGTGTTTCAACAAATCTGAGGGAAAAGTTGCATAACAAGAAGAAGAAGAAGAGCAAGAGAAAGAATCAACCATAATGGGGAGTGATTTCTTTTATGTTTTGCATTTTTTATTCTCTTTATTATTTGTTTTCTCTTGTTGGATGTGGTTTAATAGCTTAGTAGTGTTGGCTGTCACTTTATATATGCTATTTGATTCTCTAACCCCATCTCACATTTGGTGAACCCAACGTGAAACTAACGTTTTGTAGAGAAATTTGTGTTTTCTTGTTTATTTTTGCTGTTCTACAGGTTACAGCCAAGAATTCATACAAAATCCCGTCATCTTCTTTTGAGCACAGAAAAATGGACGTATAAAATATTTTAAAACATTTTCTGGGTTTTATAGGCCTCGTTCTGAGCTTTCCAAAACATTAAATGGTTTGAAATTTCACGGAGATTTGAGAAAAGTTATGGGTGTTTTAGTGATCACAGCTTTTTAAGATTTATTTATTAAGACCCAAATTTTCTTTTGTTTATAGCGTTTTTGTCTTGTAGGATTTTGCAAAACATTTTCTGGGTTTTGAAGCTTTATGTCTTAGCTTTCCATAGATATCTATGATTTAAAATTTTGTTTAGTTTTGAGAAAGTTATCACTATTTTTAGTTTGTTGTTTTCATTCAAGTTTTTTTTGGTTTACTAATATTTTGTTTGTAGTGTGTGGCTTTAGAGTGGGGCTCCCAAAAACTGCTTCTTTTGGAGCAACAAAAAAATCGAGCTCTTAGTTTTTAATTTTCTTTAATTTATTTTTCTTAGTTTAGTTTAGTCTCTTCATTTTCTAGTTTAGTTATTTACAGACTTTTAGTTTGGTTTTTAATCTCTTGTCCTAACTTAGTTTTTTTTGCAGTTTTCTCATTGGTCCAAGCCATTTATGAAACTACTAACATGTGGTTTTGCAGCTCTGTTAGTCGAAGACTCATTTCTCAAACAATGTGTTTGCGATTTCTAGTTTAGAAAACACTTCTTATGGTGCACTAAAATGAACTTATGTTTGTAGGTGTTTGACTGTGCTTGAAGGTGGTAGGTGATTATGCTCTCACCTTGTGAAAACTAGGTGATCAGAAAATCAGACCCACCTTATTTTTTGTCACCCTCAAGACTTAGTAATCGAAGTATCCTCTCCCCTTGCATTTTTGGGCGATCTTGGGTGTAAGAGAAACGGTTACTGACTCTAGAACTTGGGTTTGTTATAGTGGAAAAAAGTACTCACCCCAGGATGACTCAAACCGATAACACCCTGAATCTGAGGGACTTCTAGCTGGTATATAAAAGTGGATTCTTGGGGAAAGCCCAAGAATCACACGTATGGTTCTGACGAGATGGATCCGAAAAGGGACTCTCGCCACATGGATCATTCCCTACGAACGGAATGCCCGTACTAAACACCTTTTGTTTTAGAGGCTAACCATTCTTTAGCCGTTGCTTGGTATAGTGCAGGGTACAGTATCATGCCCGAAGACACTCACTACTGATCCCCTTGAGTAGAGATAGCAGTTCTTGGGAAGTCACTACCCAAGAATTCAAAGTTGGTGTGCTCAAATGACATTAATGAGCTGTGGAGGGGATCCAATGCCACCAAACTTCTAAGTTATCTGCTCTCAAGAAGGAAAGGTGTTTAACACCAATCCGGGGTATATTGGTGGGCTATATCAAGTATACAAACCCTTGGCCTATTGGCCTATTAGGATTGTGCTTGTCTCATGTGCGTTTGCATACACCAAAACATCATGTTTGTCAAGTGTTTTTTTGGATTTTCAAACAGTATTCACCACATTCACAAATCTGAACACAAGCAATCGACCTTAAACAAACATCACACCTAGAAACTTGCAACATCTCAAACTTTGCAAACCTCAAAAGGTCCAACAACACAAACATCCCATGTGAACCTATCACTTAGATTTCTTGGGGTCATCATCCTTCAGTTTTGATCTTTCAATCCTTGCATTCCACCTAGTCCTTGCATATTTATGGTCCTTACATATTCATATCCCTTTCATCCTAGTTCTTGCATGTTCCTAGTCTTCCATACATATGTCCCATTACATAGTCCTTGCATACATATACCATTCCACCTAGTTCTTTCATGTTCAACCCCTTTTGCATATCAAGACCATCTCACCTAACCTTTGCATGTTCTAAGAATTTAGCCCTTTGCATATTCATCATCGATCAAATAAAACCTTTAGCTTGCACTTAGGCTACTCTTCCTAGGTCTTGAAATCAAACTATTGGCTATCTATCACCCACATCACTTGAGGTTCACCATCCTTGAGTTAGGGAAACATACCATTATCCTTGAGTAGGGAAATCCTTTTGGAGTACATCATCTCCTACATACCCTCTCTTGATTATGGGTTCTTGTGTCTATCCATCATAACACAAGTAAAGCCTTTACATCATAACCAACTTTGGACCTAGAGTTGCCTTTTAGCTTTTGCATTCTTAGCTTGTCATATCATACCATACCATTTTCATCTCCCATCTTAGAATCATATCCTTTTCATTTGCATCCTATTTAGGTCTCATACATTACCTTGGATTGAAAATCATAACAAATCACCTATGACCCCTAGAACAAGAGCAAAAATGTTTCAAGAAGAAGGGAACCCTTGGGGAAAAGACTTTGATGGGGAAGATCACAATAGTGTTGCAACTAGTGAAACAAGTGAAAATGATAGTGAAGAAATAACACAATCCACCATAAAGGAAGCTCTCAACGATAATAGATTCACTAAACTTCTTACAGAGGTAGTCAAATGTAACCCACAACAATACTTCAAGGCCCTTGTTGATGAAGGAATCAAAATGCCTCTTGATTTTGACATATCATTACTCACAATGAATGACAAACCTAAATCTAGTGAATCTAAGAATCCCAAAACAAACAACGATGGTAGGATCAAAGATCATAGACCCTTTTATCTACAACCTGGTTACAAGCAATCTTCAAAGACATCAAAACCTACACCTACAAACGATCCTATTTTGGATGAGCTTAGAACATTAAGACAAGAATTGGATACTCTCAAGAACAGTAAAACATCGACTCACAAGTTCTGCATTGAAGACATATTTCCTTATCCCTTCGATCCAAGCATACCAATGCCACCTTTTCCTAACCATTGGGACATACCAAAACTTGAAAAATATAATGGAAAAGGAGATCTTAAGAACCAATTAAGACAATTTTGTGCCACTACCATGGAATTTGCAGTTCATGAAACATACCTTATGAGATTATTTCCTCGCAGTCTCAGAGGAGAAGCTATGGAATGATTTTCACGATTAGCCCCGACCATCAAATCTTTTCAAGAATTGGTTGATAAATTTTTCTCCAATTATAGTTTCAATTGTGACCTTAAAGTGACCATGACACACCTTTTCAACACCAAACAAAAACAAGGTGAATCTTTTGTGTCATTTTTACAAAGATGGAGACATTTAACAAAATGATTACATTATTCCATTCCTGATCAAAAATTGATTGACCTCTTTTGTCAAAATTTGAACAAAGAAATCGGAAGGGAACTTCGCCTCAAATGCTTGGATTCCTTTGATGAAGCCATAGAAATGGGATTTCAAATTGAACAAACCCTCATCGATGACAGAACTATTAAACTTAATAATGATAGAGATCAAAAATCGAATTCAAACAACAAGACCCCTTTTTGGGTTAAGAACAAGAATGTAGTCAATGACGGAGTTGTCGATGCAAAAACAACTAAAACATCATCACCTGTTTACAATCTCAAAGGTCCATCTTCAGATAAAGGAAAAGAAAAACAGAGAATTTTCCCTAAACGAAATTTTACACCATTGGGACAATCACTTGAATCTGCATTAAAAGAACTTCTTGAAACCAATATTATAACATTACTCGAAATCAAGGAATATAATCCACAAGTTAAACCCCCATGGTGGAATGAAGATCACTTTTGTGACTATCATAGACACAAAGGACATAAGACAAATAGTTGCAATAAACTTTGACATTAATACAAGACCTTATTGATAACGGTAAGATAGCAGTTGATGGACACACTCCTTCTGGTAACTCTGATCACGAGGTGTTTAAAAACCCTTTCCCTAAGCATGAAAAGGATAAAGGAAAGGCTCTTGAATCTGGTGATGGTGTAAACTATACTACTACTAAGTATGATTATACCATACATAACATTAGTGAGGTTGATAATCATGTCAACACTTTCATCATAAAAGGAAAAGAACCTGATTGCAAGGTTACTACCCGCAAAGGCACTATTACCCTTAAAGGTCCTAATGCAAAACCTACTACACCCTCTTCGCAATACAACCTCATAGAGCACTTAGGAAAAACACCCGCACAAATTTCTATACTCGAGTTGCTATGCCTATCTCCTGAGCATAAAGCTATCTTAGATAAAGCGCTTGCTACTACTACAGTGCCTACAAACCTACATGTAGATCAATTCCAAGCTATGGTGGGACACATCACCTCTCCTCATACTCTCACTTTTACGGAAAATGATGATTCATCCCTTCGACAACCACATAACACAACTTTACACATTGACATCCTCATCCATAATGTTAAGATCAAGCGAGTTTTGATAGACAAAGGAGAAGGCCTTAATATTTGTACTCAAAAATTGATCACAAAATTAGGGTTCTCTAAAAATGTAGTTGATCCAAGTAAAAAATATTACCATAAAGGCATATGATGAAGAGGAACGCTCATCTAAAGGATCGGTTACTCTACCAATTAGAATCGGCCCTGCAGTAAAGGATGTGGTTTGCCAAGTCCTTGATCTCCCATTGACCTATAATATCCTCCTTGGAAGACCTTGGATTCATGCAATGCAAGAAGTACCTTCTACATACCACTAGTGCATTAAATTTCCCCACAATGGTGTTGAAATCACAATACGAGGAGATCCAAACCCTTTCATGTATTGCCATAATCTAAGCCCTAAAACTGAAATCACAATCCCAAGCAATTGTGAAGCATTTCCTTCCCAAGCATATGTTGATCCTGAGTCCTTAAAAGCATCTTCCTCAAAATCCAATGCAACCAAGATCAAAATACAGGTAAAAGAACAAGGAGTGGGAGAATATACCTTGAATCATGCTCTTTGCATTGGAAAACTACCTTTATCTCCCCACGCCTATGGCAAACCACAAATGACTAAGACCACATCAGATGCAAATACTACAATGATTTGTAAATCAACTACTTTCAAAAAAGGGGAGCCCTTTATAATGAAACATAAGAAGTTGATCTCCTAAAATGGTTATACAAAGATGAAGATACAAAAAAAGAATAGACTGAAATAAAGATACCTGTTGAACAATATGGTAAAGGATTTGATATTATGAAACAAATGGGTTATGATGGTAAAAATCCTCTTGGCTTACAGAAACAAGGTATCTTGGAACCAATACAACCTACTCGTACACAAAAAGTCCCTGGTTTAGGATATGATGCACAGAAAGATAAGACCTTGAGTACCGCGTGTGCTTCAAGTAAGGAAGTAGAGTCCTCTAATGCTACACAAACAAATGAGGAAAGTTCCATCGATGACTTCATTGAAATTTATGACTATGATAGTGTCCCTACCCCTAAACCCGATCATAATATTTGTACCCTTGAATCCATTCAAAATATTGACTCGAGTCATGATTCTTCACCCTTGGTTCACCCTGAACTCATTGATTTCGATCAGAAGGGACCACCACAACTAGATGTATTTGAAAATGATGAGGCAATCATAAAATTTCTAGGAGCACGAGAAGACACACCTCTTGAGGATCATAAATCGGGATTCATCATATAACTCAACAGTGCAGCTTATTTTGGGGGGAGTGCCAAGCCTTTCAGTCACAAAATTATTGAAAATATAAATAGGTCTTCTAGTGAAAACTGCTCTACGGCGCTATTAGACCTGACAGAAGTAAAAATAAAGGACGTATCCAAGGGTGAAAACCTCTCTGAGGCGCCTGAGGATGGAGGGCTTGACACACTTCCCTTAGCAGTATATCATGAAAAATCATCTATGTTGGTGGAGAAGACAATACCAACAAATCTGGGCATAGAAGAAAAACCAAAGATAATTCATTTAGCAGAATCATTAACACCTGAAGAGAGAATAGAGCATATGTAGTTCTACAAGGAAAGACAAGTTAACTTTGCATGGTCCTATGCAGATATGCCAGGACTTGATCCAGATCTAGTAATGGATCACTTGTCTTTGCCACCGAGGGAAAAACCTGTAAAACAAAAGTTGAGAAAAATGCACCCACACATTACTCTATTGGTAAAAGTTAAATTACAAAAGTTGCTAGATGTGGGATTTATCAGACCTGTTGACTATGCTGATTGGATTTCAAATTTAGTACCAGTTTCAAAGCCTGATGGGGGCATCCGAGCTTGCATAGATTTTAGAGATTTAAACAAAGCTTGTCCTAAGGATGACTTCCCACTTCCAAACATTGACATGATAGTGGATTTGACAGCAGGGCACAAAATGTTATCCCTCATGGATGGTTTCTCAGGCTACAATCAGATTAAAATTTCTCCTGAAGATCAAATTAATACAACATTCACTTGTCCTTGGGGAACCTTCTGTTGGAATGTCATGCCCTTTGGGTTGAAGAACACCGGAGCTACCTACCAATGTGCAATGACCACTATATTTCATGACATGATGCATAACTATTTGGAAGACTATGTAGATGATTTGTTGGGAAAATCCTACACCAGAGAGGGACATCTAAAGATCATGGATAAAATTTTCACAAGATTAGAACAATACAAGGTCCGATTGAATCCAAAGAAATGTGCCTTTGGGGTAACCTTTGGTAAACTCCTTGGATACATTGTATCATCTAAAGGAATTGAAGCTAATCCTACAAAAATAAAGTCTATACTTGAAATGCCTCCACCTAAGAATATCAGACAATTGAGATCATTACAAGGAAAACTTTAGTCTATCTGTCATTTTATAGCACAACTTGCAGATAAATGTCAACCCTTTCAACATCTATTACACAAGAATGTTTCATTTAGATGGGACAACAAGTGTGAACAAGCGTTTCAGAAAATCAAAGAATATCTGATGACACCACTAGTATTAGTACCTCCTCCAGATGAAAAGCCTTTACTTCTATATATATCCAAAACCACCACAACACTAGGGGTACTTTTGGCACAACATGACTTTGAAGGAAAGGAACATGAAATCTATTACATCAGTCGTACTCTAGTGGGATATGAGCTCAATTATAGTCCTATTGAAAGAGCATACCTTATCATAGTTTTTGCATCACAGAAGCTGAGACATTACATGCTTACACACTAGACAAAGCTCATTGCAAAAATTGATCGTCTTAAGTACCTCTTGAACAAAGCAACACTCATAGGACGATTAGCTAAATGGGTGATGATTCTTAGCGGGTTTGATATTGAGTACATAGAAAGAAAAGCAATCAAAGAAAAAGCTATTGCAGATCAACTTGTCGATGCTCCTATGACAACTGATCATCCTCTTATTATAGAGTTTCCTAATGAATCAATCTTCAACATGGAATCTACACATCTGTGGACTTTATATTTTGATGGCTCCTTCACACAAGGTGGTTCTGGTGCTGGAATTATCTTTGTCACTCCACAAGGGGATTGTATACCTAAAGCTTATAAGATACAGTTTCCATGTACCAACAATATTGCAGAATATGAGGCACATTACTTTTGGGGCTCCGTATAGCTATGCAATGGAAGATCCTTGAGTTGCATGTTCTTGGTGACTCTCAGCTAGTGATCAGACAAGTTAATGATGACTATAAAACAAAAGATGAAAAATTGATGCCTTACAAGAGAATGGTGGATGACTTCAAGGCCTATTTCACATCAATCTCTTTTGAGCAGATTCCTCGAGATAACAACAGAGTTGCTGATGCAATGGCAACAATTGGTTCACTTGTAGAAATGCCAAGTAATGCCACTTACTGTGAGTTCCTAATAGAACCTCTTTTAGAACTTGCTTACAATATACCACAATCTGAAATGATTTGTCTCATTGTTGGTCCTAATTCCCAATGGTATGGGGATATTTATACCTATCATTGAGATAACACCTTGCCATCAAACCTATCCAATAAATCCTATAAAACCTTTATTCGTCAAGCCTCCCGCTATGTGATCTTAGCCGATACCCTTTACCATTGAGGTCTTAATGGTACTTTACTTAGATGTCTTGAGCACAATGAGGTCAAAAGTGCTTTACAAGAAGTACATGAAGGTATATGTGGGGCACATTCTAGCGGTTCTACCTTAGCCAAGAAACTCTTGCATATGGGTTATTATTAGCCTACAATGGAAAAGGATGCCTATCAGTTTGTTAAAACATGCAGACTTGATACATGCTCCTGCATAGGAATTGTTGTCTCTTGCTACACCATGTCCCTTTTATCAGTGGGGACTCGATCTCATGGGCAAGATCCATCCACCTTCATCCAATGGTCATAAGTTCATTCTTGTTGCCATTGACTATTTCACGAAATGGATTGAAGTTGTTCCTCTCACTCATATCACTGGAAAACAAATAGCCACCTTCATACTGAACTACATCATTTGTCGTTATGGCGTTCCTCTATCCATCATCACAAATAATGGTCATCCATTCAAAAATTAGGATGTCCGTGAACTCTGTGAGAAATTCCATATACAACATCATTTTTCCACACCTTACTATCCTCAAGGTAATGACCAGGCTGAGGCTTCTAATAAAACCATTCTCAAAATTCTTAAAAAGATAGTCAATGAAGCTGGTCGAGATTGACATATTCAATTGAATCCTGCACTGTGGGCTTATCACACGAGTGTTCGCACTCCCATAGGTGCTACTCCATATGCCCTTGTCTATGGATCTGAAGCCATCTTGCCCATCAAGGTCGAGTTGCCCTCTTTGCATGTCTTTTTACGCAATCAAATTAGTGATGAAGAATACTGAGTTTCCCGTTTACAGGAGTTGGAACTGTTGGATGAACGAAGACAAACTGCTTTCAATCATCTTAGAGCATACCAGCAATGGATGTGTTGAAGTTATAATCAGAAAGTGAAACTACGTACATTTGAGGTTGGGGATCTTGTTCTTCGTGAAAATCCTCGCACTCAACAAGACAGAGAAAAGAAGGGTAAATTTGAGCCTAACTGGTTGGGTCCATACGTTATCACTACTGTGTATGGATCTGGGGCATACTAGTTATCTACTCTGGAAGGTGAATTACTTAGTGATCCCATCAACAGTATGCACATTTGCAAGTTTTATACCTAAATGCTTCAGAAAATACAAAAAAAAGGGAAAAAAAGTCCTAAAAAAATACAAAAAAAGGGAAAAAAAGTCCTAAAAAATACAAAAAAAAAAAGAAGAAGAAGAGAGAAATCCATTTGTTTAATGGTGAAAACCACTTCGGTGGCGCCTTGAGCAAGTACCATGGTGAAAACTGAAAAATCAGTGCCATGTGTAGAGGCTTTACTCCTCTTTCCTTTGGAGCTCTACTTGATCTTTTCATTCATCCTCCACTTCATAATGACCTTTTCACACTCACCATGGCTTGTGAATTGTTCGACATTCCCCTCACTTGCTTGCTTTGCCACACATACTAGGTTGGTCCTATCCCTCACTGGGGCATCTCCTTAACCTTAGTTGTGGGTTAAGATACTGAGCATCTCGCGATCAGAGAAACTACCCTCTTTGTCTATCTGCTCATTTATTTCCATCATAAAATGTCCTGAAAAAATCTAAAAAAATCATAAAATGTCCTAAAAAATCATAAAATGTCCTAAAAATAATCCAAAAATTAAAATTAAAAAATCATAAAATGTCTTGAAAACTCCAAAAAATCATAAACGTCCCAAAAAAAAATCCAAAAAAAATCATAAAATGTCCTGAAGAAATCCAAAAAAATCAAATATTCCAAAAATCCAAAACAAAAAAAATTCCAAAAAACGGCGACACTTTCATATCACCACACAGCTTTGAACTTCAACAAAATCAAAACATGCAAGTGTTGACAATCAAGCAAACATTATAACATATATATCGACCTACCTTTCAAATCCAACCAAACTCATAAACTATAACAAGAATCAGTTCTACATCAAAGGAAAACCCCTGTTTGTTTGTTGATCTTTGCTTATTTTATGATTTTCTCTTTGGTGACATGTCTTTTAGCTTCTTCAAGATGTCTTTGACTAGAGAGGCAAGGATGGGGCATGTTCATTTGTTTGATGTTTGTGGATTGTTTCTTATTCACAAGATGACTTGTCTTAGGACATGGTTGTCTAAAACCATCGATGACCTATGAGTCTAATGTGGATGAGAGCATTCTTTGTCTGATAGTGTCTTCCATGCAATAAGTATTCAGGTCATCTAAGGTTCTTATACCTAGATGCTTATATTTCATTACTAAATAAAAATGCAAACAATATTTAAATTGTCTAGATGTTCATGTTATTTAGACGCTTATACTAATTTGCGACATAATAAGCCCGATGATGATAAAAACACTTAAATGGTACAAGAGGCTTCATCACCTTCATTATCTTCCATCTTGCATTTCATTTTCTTCATCTTTCTTGTTGTAGAGAAATCAATCAATTGCTTAACTCACTGATATATGTCTCTTGAATCAAATCTCAAATCAATCAACCTGCTTCTTGAAATTTCATGTCCCCTTAATCAATCAGTCAATCCTGTTGGAAATAGGTTGCCATTCAATTGCAAATCCTAAACATTAATTATTTCATGTATCTCCTAGATTCTTGGAATGTGTTCAATAACACTAAGATTAGGATAAGATTAATATTTGATGAAATAATCATGATTATTGAAATTTGTAATTAATTCTAAATGTAAGAAGCATGTGAGGGCATCCATAGTGAGTTCCTAAATAATAGGGACACATGGGACACTCACATGGTAAGGTGAAACTCACCTTGTGTTTAGTTAGCTATACGGAGTAACAATTAACACTTCTGAATGCATGTAAAGATCCTAGGAGCTAGGATTTGATGTTTGCATGCTTTAAGTTCAATTCAAGCTTCTAGTTGGGTTAAGTCTACCAAATTTTTAGAATCAGCTTTAGTTTAGTTTAGTTCACCTACTAATCTAATCCATTCAGCTTATCTTCAGTTGCATGCATGTTGGTTATTTCTGAGTTAAAAATGTAGTTAGCTTAACTTGTAATGTACTTTGGCTAAATAACATTGAGTTGTATGACAGATAACAGGGACTACCTCCAGTTAATAAGGGATGACCATTCTTTGGAAATGGTGTTGAGTAAATGTTTCAGTTAACTATAAAGCACTTGGAGCCAACTTGGGCACCCAAGATGCTTTATTGGATTTACCTCTCATGCATGATAAGATATCAAGGTTCAGTTAAGTAGCTTACCAAGTGGGCCTAACTTTGAGGGAAGAGCTTTGGAATTAGTCATCAAGGAGCAGCCAGCTCTCGGGCTTTTGGGACACCTAAAATGCATGAAGGCCACGTTGTGTTTTAGTCTTCATCAATAACTCAACTTGAAGGAAATAAGTGGCATACCTTTCAAGGGCTTGAGCTTGTGCATTGTAATTATCACCATTTGGAGATTACAAGGTTGCATATTGTCTCTATATCTCATTCAAGTTGAATAGAGTTTTCATAATTGTTATTGCAGGTGTGAAGAAGATTGGTAAAGACAAAAGAAACATTCTCAAGCAAGAATTGGAGCTATTGTAATTTAGATATTGAATAATAGAATAATTCTTGGTGGAGTTTTTTCCCGCAAGGGTTTCTCCACGATATATCTTGTGTGATCCTTCTAATATCCTGTCTAGTTCTTCTCTAAACTTATCTCTTCATTCTACAACAGTAAAATGAATTAATCAAGATAATCATCCACAAAGAATTTATGTAACAAAGAAAAGACTTACTTAGAACAACAATATTGAAGTTTTATAGAGTATTAAGCTAAGAAAACACCTCATTTTTCAACAAATCCATCATTGCAGCACCTTGTCTTGGGTAAGCATAATTCCCGATCAACTTAATTAGTTCAATCAGCTTCATCAACTCATCAACTTGGCTATACTGATCATTTCCATCAATTGTTCAGTTACGCAAATCAACTTTTCATTTTCATCAAAATGTACATCACTGCTTTATCATTTGCGCAATATCAGGTATCTAATCACTTTCTAGACATATATCAAGAGATTAATCTTCTTACAATCTGTTTGATCAATTTATCGAGGGGGCATATCATTCTTATCATAATCCTTACCAAGATATCTTTGGGGCATGTATCAGTTGATCAATCTTTTTCTTTGAAACAATGCGACAAGCTGCATTGTCTCAAAGAGGGGCAAAATGTAGACACTAAAAAATGTCCTAAGTCCACGAGCGTCAGTTTTCTTGGTCGTTGTCCTTCGATAATTGAATAACTTTAATTCATTCAATTAGGGCTCTGACCGCATTCCTCTATTAATTAAATAATTTTAATCATTTAATTAATTCACCTTCTCATCTTTATTCTATCCCTCGGACAATTAAAATTATTTAATTGGCAGCCACTAATATATCCCTTTCAATAATTAAATAAATCCTCATTTTTTTATTTTTATTCTTTCTATAATTAAATAATTCACGTACCATTTAATTGTAATTTCCATTCCTCTTTGATGTTAACTAAATTAATTATCTAGGTCTAATTCTAAATTTCCCCATTTAATTAAATTGATTAATTTTAATTAAACTATTTTGTTTGTTTTATCTAAATAAATAATTTGGATAAATTATTTATTTGCCACTTGTCATTTTCTCCATTTTGAATAAATAATTTTAAAATAAATTATTTATAATTCTCCACCTAGTCAGTCAAAGATGTTCTCACCATAACTCTTCAAGCCATAATATTCATTTATGTCATAGCCTCGTGATGTCTGTGGTCTGCCATACTGCCAGCCATAGCCATCGACGCCATAAATTTTCCATGTATGGTATATCTTGGTGCATCAATTGGACCGTTGATCTTGGCATCTTTTCTGAGACTTAATCTCAACCATCCATTTTGTAACATCTCTCTCATGCATTCTCATCCATTGATCTTGGAATCTTTCTAGAAGATTAATCTTAACCGTCCATTCAAATGGTTGTCTATAAAAACAACTTTCCTTCTCCATTTTCGGCTTAACAACTAATTATCTCCAACTTTCTTGCTACCATTTGTAGGTTTTGCACAAGTGTTTCAACAAATCTGAGGGCAAAGTTGCATAACAAAAAGGAGAGCAAGAGAAAGAATCAACCATAATGGGGAGTGATTTCTTTTATGTTTTACATTTTTTATTCTCTCCATTATTTTTTTTCTCTTGTTGGATGTGGTTTAATAGCTTAGTAGTGTTGGCTATCACTTTATATATGCTATTTGATTCTCTAACCCCATCTCACAGGTTCTACTTCGTCAATTTGATCCTCAAACTATTGTTTCTTTTTTTTGGTGTCATTGATAAATTTGGGGGTGTTAGGTTTTTCATAGGTTCTTCTTCATCAATTCAATCCTCAAACTATTTTATCTTTTTATAAGTGCCATTGATTAATTTTGGGGTGTTCTCTATTGCATAGCTTCTGCTACATCAATTCACTCATGCAACTATTGTAGCTTTCTTAGGTGTCATTGATTAATTTTCTTCACTTTGATGCCAAAATGTGTTGGCTTAAGGTCTCTGTGTCTTCTTTATATATATGTATATGCATATGTATAGACATATATGTATATACATATACATATGTATATATATGTATATGTACATATGTATTTACATATGTATATACATATACATATACATATACTACTTTCACGACATCCTGCGTAAACTCAGAGCCAACCTGCATTCAATGCTCCCAGTGCCTCGCACACCTTGCCAACTTCAAAGCCTTTCCATCTACCATCTTCTTGAATATTCTTCACATTCATGGTAATGTATATGTATATGTGTATGTATATGAACATGTGTATGTGTATGTGTATGTAAATGTATGTGTATGTGTATGTGTATGTGTATGCGTATGTGTATGTGTATGTGTATGTGTATGTGTATGTGTATGTATATGTATATGTATAATTATATGTGTATGTATATGTATATGTATATGTATATGTATATGTATATGTATATGTATATGTGTATGTGTATG
>VDFB02383139.1:0-31164 GCA_007258455.2 Sequoia sempervirens | reverse complement strand
AACCAAATGAACTAGTTAGATATCATAGTTACAAATCTAAATTTGAAAAAAATAGAATTTTATCCTTCATAGAAAAAAATTATGTTGTATACGATGAGCATCACTCCTTAAAATGGTGTTTACTAATAAAAACTAGTTTTCGAAGGAGATGGAAAAAGAAGTGCAATCGATTCCAATTTTTGAAAAATATATTTAGAATCTACAAACAAATGTTGCAAATCACTAGTTTGCATCATCTTCAAATTCCTCACTATTTAGCCACTATAGGTGCCCAGAAGTGAAGATTTAGTTAGAAAAAATCAATTCAATGTCCAGTTTGGCCAAAAATTGTAAACCAATATTGTGGGATCAACCTTAAGTGAAATATTTTCATGTGTTTTACATTATATTACTAAAACTATGTTTTATGGACATATATACTATGTTTGTTCTACTTTATTATGGTAAGGTAAAGGAAAATATTAGTTAGATATTGATTAGGAAGATGTAGATATGAATTTAATATCTTTGAGATGTTAACAAATGATTTATATTGTGTTATATGATTATGATTATTTAAATAACTACCTTCTTGGTTGAATGAGGTGGATGCAAGAAGTTACCTTTCCCCTCTCGAATGGGGAGGAAGAGCATCACCAGAGAGAGGAAAGTAGATTCAAAATAATGACATGATCACCATGACTTCGAGAACTCTCTCTCTCTCTCTCACACACACACTAAATAATGTCTTGTTACATTTATTGTGTTGGATGTTCACCTCGAGTTGTTTTATCATTATGGAACTTTGGTTGTTCTTATCTCTTGGGTCATATTGGCATGTTAAGTCATTTTGAATTCTCATCTTGCATATTTTTTTATTAATATATTCTAACCTTATATGATTTTACCTCAAGAGGTATGCATTATCATTCATTTAAGAAAAATGTTATAGTATATATGTGCACATATAAATATATCAATGGTTGTATGTGAGTTATATTTTGACCATTGTTATTGGAACCTTCACAATAGTGTGCAATGTTGATACTATTATTGATATTGTTTATGATTTGAAATGTTTGTGTAATGATTTATTTAGTGAATGATGTATTGCCCTCGATAACTCTATAATATAGTATGAATATTACCATTCTTGTTCCTTTTAGAGAAATGATAATGTGGAATATAATTGATCCATGTGGTCTATGAATGTTTGGAACATAATTAATTGGTAAATGGTTGATGAAATTGCTAAATGTTTGATCAAGAGTAGGTCTATTGGGTTTGGTGAATTATAGAGATTAGTTAAATTATAATTAAGCCAAAGACTAGATGATTTTTATAATTAACAATTGGTTATGAAAGGAATTTTTTGATTGTTTCATGCCTTCTCTTTTGTAATACAATTATAAGTGATAATGTGTATGAATATACATGTATGTACTTATATAGGTACACATTTATATAGAGCATATGCATGTCTATAGATGTGAGCATATTTACAAATGTTATTATGTTGGTTGGTAGTGTCTACATATATATATATATATATATTCTTATTTGAATGTGAAAAGAGATAAAATATGTATTGAAAATAAATATGAGAATCATATTTGATGTGGAAAATGCATATATACTTTTTTATTTAAACCATTTTATGATAATGAGTGTGAAATAGTAATTTTCCATAACGAATTTGCGAACGGAATGTGAGAAAACATGTTTCTAATGAAATGTGTATATTTTATTATTAAAATATTTATACAAAGTAATACAAAATCATTGCTTGCATTGTCAATTTATAGTGTCCATTTATTACAAATTAATCATATAGGTCATACTTAGCTAGAGGGTATCTAGAGTTGTATGATATTTTTTTGTATTTAAACACAACACTAGTTCTCGAATGACATGGCGATCATGATGAAATTCCCTCAATCTTCTACTCTTGTGAAGGGTAAGACCACTTCTTGATGGAAGGTGTGTAGGGGACTATTGATCCATGTTTGGAGGAAAAATGCTTAAGTGATGCTCTCCCTGTTATAGGTGAGAAGTGCCAAAGACTTGGTTTATTAGAGACATTATCTCGATTTCACATGAAATTGTATTATTGATGATTTATACTTTATGTCATCATTATGACACTTGTAGTATGTACCTATAAACTAAATTATTGAGTAATTTTCTATATGATATAATACTTCATGGACATAACTGAAGTCAATTGATGTAATGATATGCTTAGTATGCTTTGTATTCATTTTAAAATGAGCAATGCACTGATTCTACTTATTCTATTGTTGTTTCTTTAAAAATAACTTATATGGTGTTTGAGGCACTAGAGCAATTTTGTGTTATCTAGATTAGACGAATCAATGTTCATTACATATGATAGATCAAATCATGGTTTAAACACTAGAGCTTATGGGTCTACATCAAAAAATTTGTCAACATACATAACATTGTGTTTAGAAAAACATTTGTAATGCAAGTATTTTTTGAATGCAAAAATGGGTGAGTTAAAGAAAAATAAAAAAGAGTGGGAAGTCAAGGTAAAATAAATAAATGAAAAACAATTTTAGAACCAAAACATCGATTATATAGGGAAGTCATGGCTCTCTAACTCTAAAACTTTTGCTACTTCCTTAGATTGAATCAAGCTAGAAAGGGGTAAATGCACACAAATGGGGGACCAAAAAGTGGTCACCCTACTTTTTGGCCCCCTAGAGAGCATAATATGAGCACATTATAACAACATTATTGTGTTATGCTTTGTTGACTTAAAACAAAAATACTCACCTCAAAACTTCATTTTTATCCCTAGCCTTTAGCCATAATTGTAGTTTGCAATAGTTTTCTAATGTGCTTGCATTGTGAGATAGGCCTTTCATCATCATTTTTCCACCAAATCACTACCAAAATGCCACCACAATGTTGTCGAGGTGGAAGAGGTAAGTTTTTTTGTTCTTTAGTGTAAAAATTGATTAAATAAATAGATTTAATTAATTTTTTAGTAGATTAAATTGTTTAATTTTTAGAGATTATTTTAAGTAAACTCAAATAGACAATATTATTAGAGAATCATGTCATGTGTTCCCACACCTTGCACTTGTGTATGAAAGGTTAAGTGGATTCACTTATGGGGATATTATAATGTTATTATCTTAATGTGCATATGTAAGGATATAATTATCAACTTAGTAAAGGTTTCTTCAAGAAATTAGTTAGTATTTGGTCTAGTGAAAAAACTAGGATCAAGCATGCATTGGGTAATTGGATTAATCTTGTTCATCATATGATATTAGATACCATGTTAAGGATACAACTAGGAAATTCCCTTCCTAGTTTAGTTGATACCGAATATGAAGGTGAGTCTACCCACTCACAACTCCTTTCATGCTATTATGTGAGCATAATTCCTATCCATCACATACATTGACACTCCCAAACCTTAGGTTTTTGTCTAGGTATTTAACTTTGTGGAGATACATATTTGAGAGCCAACATGGCATTCTTGGTAGTGAAATCATACAAGTTGATCAAACCATTTCATACATAACCCCATGAGAGAAAAACATACTTACGATCTTATGGAATAACCATATGAAAATATCAAAGACATGCCAAATTCAATATACCATGGAAAAACCTCAAGAGAGAAAAACCCATCCTCTAAAAGCATTCATACTCAATGTATTATTTAGCAATGAAAATATCACAATACACTTATAGAGTCTCCATGAATACTTTTGAAACATAAAGCTTCTTCAATGCATCCTCCATGTGTCCAAGCATGTATCCACACATCCCATGAAATGCTTCATATATGCACTCTTAAGAAGAGAGATCAATACTATGAAAGTAAACCCAAAACTACTAACCAACCAACCTACCAATCTCAACCACTAAACATGAGTTTTCTTGTATAGAATCAAGCTCACATAAAAAATAAATGGTAAGTTAAAACCATATGCCTCAAAACCATGAGTACACAAAACTATTGACCCCACATTTAATTTTTGGTACTAAGTTTCCTCATATTAATATATTTCCAATGTGCAATTCCCACATAAAATATCTAACCAATGTCACATACAGCTTTGCAAGTGGAACCAAATAAATATTTAATATGGCTAAACACACCTTGTAAAATGCACCACAAATAAATATATAATTTACATAATTAAACATTTCTTTCTTGTGCAAGGTGTACACCACCATTTTCATAACAATTTTACTATTTTTAAATCAACGAGTTTAAATTTAGGCCCACAAATAGATTGAGATTTGCACCCACATTATTGATCTTGATAAAAAATTAGTCATTTTATAGAATCTAAGATGTTCATCTAATTTACCCCTTAATTTTTAAAATATTAGTGAATCATTTCTTGACATCTATCAAAACACTTCTCCATAATTAAATTTCAAGCTAATTATCACATTCAATTTATTTAATTTTCTTATTTAATTAACATTTATTATTTTCAATCCCATCTCTTAAATTGCTAAACATTTATTTTTGTTAGATAAGTTGTAATAGAAAACATAATTTATTTTCATTGCAAATGCGCATAGATATTGTTATGGATAAACTTGAATTAAGTGGCAGCAACAAGTGAATATACAAACATGTTAAAAATATTTTCTCATAATTCTACAAGTCTCAATTTGTTAGCAATCCCATATTTTCTTGTGTCTCAATCTGTTAGCATTCCTATATTTTCTTGTGAACTCTAATGAATTCAACATATTAAAATTATTATCTATTAAATTTTTGAAGCTACTAATTTTATTAATTGTTTGTAATCTTCTCTTTTGAAATAAAGAGTGCATTTCAAAATATTCAATTTCATATGAAATTATAATAAGCAAAAAAATGAAAATAAATTATGTTTTGAATTAGTAAAAACACATATATATAAACAACTCAAAACTTATATTGTATACCTCTTTACTAGATCTTAATGTTTAATTGGATATTTTCACTTAATTTTTTTCACATTATCATAATTGATTAAATTGAATGATTCACATAATCCACTAAAAATTAAACTCTCTTGAACAAAATCCATCAAACTCATAATCTTTATAAAAAAAAAAAAAAAAAACCAAATAACTTTAATCAAATAAATACCCCTCGTTTTCTAACTTTAAATAAAAAAATCATACCTTTTATTTATATATATATGCTAAATATGACAGGTTCAATATTTATTATTTTCTTACATCATGTCAAACATGATGGATTTTTAAAAACTGGCCGCCGGCATTACATTCCAAAAAAGTTGGAACGGACTCCAAAAAATGTGGTAACTGACCAATTATTACTAGTTGAAAAATAATAATCAGCACTTCGACAAACAACATGCATTTCTCATTTTGAAAAGCTTACTAATTTCAATGTTTAACTATTGATTTTTTTTAGCGGTGAATGCAATGCAGAGCTTAGAAAAATAATATTTTGCTATCTTAGAAGATTTAGTTATATTTTTATCACAGATATTTGTATCTATTTTAATTAATTTTTTAAAATAAATAATTGTTTGAATTAATTAAAAAATTAGGAATTTGAATTATGTTATTTAATAAAATATAATTTAAAAATAAAATTACATTTTATTTATTTATTTTATATAGATAAATTATAGGTATATTATTAAACCACCTCAATAAAGAATATTAATATTTTAATAATATTTTTAAATTTTAAACTATTTTTTATATTTTAAATAAAAAATTAAAATTTTATTTAATAACACATGTGTACATCTCGTTTGTAGTACAATTAGATGTCTCTTTCATGAAATATAGGATAGTCTCATATTATTATAAGCCATATGTGTACTATAAAAATATCCATATTCATTACTCACAACTTAACATTTGAAATTGAAACTATAATGATTATATATTACATTGAAAAATAATTTTGAAACGATATAATTATAATATATTATATAGATCTGAAAGAATAAACTAAATTTACAATCTAACTCTTCCTTTTAATTTATGTGTATATTATAAATAAAAAAAGTTTCATCTGAAAAAAAAAATATTATAATACTTATTATTTAGATATAAAATAGAAAGAAAAAACACATTGCTATTACTTATTTATTAAAATAATTCAAGAATTTAAAACTAAATAAATAACTAATTACAAACATGTTATTACGATCGCAAATTAATATTTAAACAGCTCACAGCTGTAGAAGAAAACAGCAGGAGCTTACAGAGAAAACTCAAAAAAGATCATTCTAAATAAGCGCAAACTGTACACAACATTTTTATTTACACAACAATTTCTTTTGGAACTTAACAAATTCGAGCAGAATGGCAGATGCGAGTGGCAGAGAAGCTAAGATCTGGTTGTGGAGTATTCTTTCTAAAAGATGCCGGAAAATAGCAGGGGTTGTCCTCGTCGATCCTTCCCACAGAAGGACCTGTTATAACGCCGAAGCTTCTGGAATTTGGCTTCTCTTGCGTTCTAGGAGATGAATTGCTCCTCCTCTGCGAGACATTTCTCACTGGTTTACCAAATTCTTCATGGCTTCTTGAGGAGGCGGTGCTGAAGCTCTGTGGCACAGTAACGATGGAAACACCGGGAACTCCTACAGCCAAGCTGCTATAATTGGCCGCCCCTGCACACTCAGACACGCTTCTTATATAAAAATTTACAGCTTTGAGAAGGTATGGAATTGGGGAAAAAGTTTTTATTCTTCTGCAAATTGACCTAACTCGCGGCTTTTTTGAAACACCGCTGGTGGCTTCGCCATTGTTGACGTCTTCCATGAGGAATTAGTCTGAAATATCTCAAATCTCTGAGTGCAAGAGCAATAATGTGCTTTGGGGGTCTGCGATTGGGAAGATAAATAGAAATTATAGACAGATGTTGGTGATTCAGACAGGTTTTTTTTTTTTTAAGGTTAACGCTTCAAATAACGTGGGTGGCCATCGCGGGGATTGGAAGAGGAGGTCAACAGATGAAAGAGTTTAATAAATTAGTAATATATTTAAATGTGTTTCATGGCGCGGCTTAACCGGCACACTCTAAGCGTTGAATGGCTTAGGTGGCCAGACCCATGTGGGGCCTTCTTAACCCAACCTCTGTGTTTCCGTAGCGTTTCTTGACCTGAACTTTTTGAAATCTCCGTTTCCGCCATTTGCAGTTTACATTTCCCGTTCCCGTTCTTGTTCCCCGTTCTTGTTCCCATGCCGTTCGTGTTTACCATTTCCACCGTTCACATTTGTCTGATGTAACCAAAGCAACAGGCACTCGAGCAACTCGGGGGACGGATGCAGTGACGGGAGTCAAACAGGAACTATATTGGCATTGTTTTTAAGCCCATTCCCTGCGTTTCACCATTTCCTGGCGTCACAAATTTCCTTGGTCATTCAACAATTTTAATCCCACATACATTCCAGGGTACGTTGGGGTGAGTAACTTTATATTTATCAGAAGAGAGTCACACTGAAAGTAGCGTAACATGTAAATATTTTTTCCTTTTATTCTATATGCAAATATTAAATAATAATATTTTTATTAAAATATTTACATTTTAAAAATTAAATTAAATAGTTATATTTATAGTTATATTTTTTTTAACGAATACTTTTATATTTAATATTTTTATGATTATAAAATATATTTTTAATAATATCATTATATTTAAATTTTTATTTTAAAAAAATGTTATTTATTATGTTTTATTTATAACATTATGTAAATTTTATAAAAGACATGTTGAGTTAACAATGATTTAAATTTCAAATATGAAGAATTTGAGGTTATAATTTACAGAAGTGTGATAGGATGACATTATGGAAAATATGATAATTATAGATAAAAGAGTATAATCTAGAATAATCAAATAAGTCTTTATATACAAACAATAATTAATTTTGATTAATAAAAGATAGTTGTGGAAATATATAATTAGTCCATAAGCTATTATAGGTGAGAATTCAACCGGAAAAGTCTTACTGTCTGATGCCGGAAAATATTTTAGGCCTTTCCCTATCGGATTGTAGGTTTTTGGGTTCGATGATGTAGCGTACTGGTAGATCAGTACAGTTACATTAAAGCCTATTATTTTAGGCCTCTCTACACGATTAAAGCTCGATGCCCAATGAGCTTGACCAATCGTCCGCAAAATATGCTACCCATATTTTCCAGCGTATAGAAAAAAGCAAAAGGCAACCAAACAGATCTTCAGATGGCGTCAAATAGATCTTGGCGTAGAAAATGTGGTGGAACAGGCGTGTGTGAACAGAGATTTCAGACGCTTCCTTATGTCAGCAGGTATGGCTCGCATCATTCCACAACATTTTTTGGGGTCTACGTGCTTTCCTTGCAATTTAATCAGTTACCAAAACCTCACTGTAGGAAATAAATGTTAATAAAATTTATATGGCTCTCACCTGGACACTGCATGTTTCATCCCTGTGTGGTCTTTTAGCCGATAGGCTATTATAGGTGGGAAATCCCATCGGAATCGTCTATTATCTAATGTCGGTGGACTATTCCGGTTGGAAATCTCCAGCGTACGATGTACAGTCCACTACAAATTACCAGGCATGGCCATTAATTAGGGATGGCACTGCATCCATTTTCCAGGACTCTTCACGTGAAAGGAGGGGAGTTTGTAGGTTGCGCATACCGTACTCCCTAGCACCCATTTTGACATAGGTAGGAGGACGCTGGCAAAAGCTATGGAGTTCGACTTTATGTCTATCAATTACATTTGCTTGAAATTTCTAAATCTTTTCAACAAATCCATTTTGTGCATCCTGCAATTATTGCATTCCATGAGTACACATTACTCAGAGGCATACTGTCCTTGTGCCTTGTCTATGCGTCCACATTTTTGCATACATATCTACCAGGGCAGTTGCAACTACAACATCTGGCAAGTTATCTATAGCATGTATGCTTTGATCGATGACCATACCTTGTTTCAAAGCTCTCATTTTGGCACAGGTAGAGAGGTAGAGTGGACGCTGGAAAGGTTTGTGGAATCTGAACCTGATACAATTTATGCAAAATCTTGAGGTAAGTTTTGAAAAAGGGAAAAATAGGTTTGCACAGGGACTCAAACTGCTAGTATTTGGAATAATAAAATATACCAAAGTCCAAATCTAATGTAGATCAAGTGATCCCATAAGGGAAACGACAGCAAAGACAATGGTCCAAAAAAAGGACCGCCCAAAAAAACTAGAAACAACTACCGCACTACTCCAAGGTGTTCAACAACTCCTCAGCTTCCATTTCAACATCCTTCATATCCTGTAACCCCTGCTTGAGGATTTGAGCCGTATGTGACGAAGTCGGAGTTTTCCTCTTAGTGTTAGCTCAGGTACGAGTCAAAATCCCTTCATCAACAGATCTGCATCCACCTCTATCCGCATCCAAATCCACAACCAGCGAACCCTTTGATTTTTTTGAGCTTTTCCACCATAGCATTGATGATGATGGTGTAATGCCTGGAAATTTTGTGATTGTTTGCCACCGTGGCCTTAATATTCTGGCCTATCTTGGACATATTGCACTCGATACTGGTCAATCTTTCCTCTTGCGAAAACTATCTTTTCCTAGGTAAGGGGGATTCCTGTTCTTCATTCTCTTTACAACTCCAGCTCATCTTCTGCTCCAAATCCCTAACCCTGTTGCTTAGGTCTATATTACGGCCTTTCAAATCACAGACTTCCTTCTGGGTCCACTTGAGAACAGTGAAAAGGCCATCCATACTTTTCTCTGCCACACCCACAATGTCCTCAAGATTGAGCTTATTCAAAGCCAAATTAATTTCATTTTGATTAGGGGAATCATAATGGGAATTCCCAAATCTTCTAGACGTAGGGGCACTAGGAACCGACTCCTCACTGACCATAGGTTTATCAGAAAGAATTTCCATGGAATTCCCAGAATACGAGAGAAGTTTCATAATAGAGGTACCCTTAAGACTAGAGACCAAACCCGGAGGAGGATAGCCGGGAGATGGCTGGGGATTGAGATAGGGCAGCAAAGCAAAACCCGGGCTAGGGCACTCAAGTAGAGGCTGCAACTTAGGACAAGACGACAGAGAAAAGTCCTTAAGGGCCTTCTAACAAGATCGGGACAGGGGAGTATTGGTATTAGGACCATCAGGGGTACAAGCAGGGGGGCCTGGGGGTCGATCTCCCTACTACTTTCTATATCCTCATCATCCAAATCTCCTAGATCAACAGTTTTAGGCAAAGCAGGTAAATTTTGATAATGCTCAAATATGAGCCTGACAAGACCAGGGTGAATAATAACATTCCTCCTAGGGTTTCTATCAACTTCATCAAGGCAATTCTTTAAGGAAGAAAATAAGTAAAAGGGTAGAGAGATACGAACCTTGTGACGGAAGTGGTTTAGAATGGAAAAGTGGTAACCATACACTCTGGTGAAGCGACCGTCAACTGTAATATACTCCATAATAACTCTTAAAACTTTTCTCCATATGGATTTGATGGACTCCACATCAAAGTAGCTATTGGCGACCTTAACCAACTTAGCTTTCTCCTTGTCTTTTTTAGGAAATTTAATGACCGCTTCTCAGAGAACCGACGGTCTCAATAAAATTTCACCCCCTCTATCGAAAGACTAGTTATCTCACCGATTAAATCCTCATTTAGCTTAACATTCCTGCCAAACAACACAATCTCTCCATTTTTCCAGTTTTTAACAAAACAGTCCAGCATCCCCTCATCAGTACCATGGAGCTTTTCCAAATACGGGACTAAGCCTCCCTTCTCAATTCTTTCCCAGGCTTTGTTGTTCTTTTTATGCTCCTTATAGCTGCTCAACTCCACACATTTTCTTTCTCCTCCCATTTTCAGAGCTCTGTTAAACAATACCCTACTATTGCTCTGGGTCCCGATTAGGCATATTTTATTAGACACCCAGAAAGCGTGCCAGAGACTCTTCTTGAAAAGGAAAATGACGTCAGTCCCATCAAATCTAATGAAATCGACGTACCTAATCTTTATCTGCTTCATCATGATGAAGACAAGCTTCTCTTCCATGCACTGAATCATAATAAATTAGCACTTTCACATCAGGATGGAGGTAGTCATTCTTCCTCCACGTGTTTTCCCCACCCTTCTTGACCCCTTCATTGGCAAAATAATCAGCCACCTTATTGGCTTCTCTATAGGCATGGGTCACTTTCAGTTTATCAAATTTACTTAATAAGAATTTAGTATCTTCGATCCACTTTTTGATGGTCCATGAGGGAGGGGTAAGCCCTAAAATGCAGTTTATTATATTCATTGAATCACCCTCCAACCAAAGACATTTCAAGTTCATCTTGAAAGCTAGACTAACCGCATGATAAGCCCCAACAGCTTCCGCAACATGATTAGTTTGGGTGCTAATGTCCACAACAAAAGCCACAATAAAAGCCCCCGAGTTGTCCCTTAAAACACATCCACTACTAGCTTTCCTAGGGTTGCCTTTAGCCGCACCATCAAAATTGGCTTTCACCCAACCCAAAGGCGGCAACAACCAACTTGCATTCTCTCCCACAAACAACAGGTTTGAGGGCATTTATCCCAACTAAATTTGAATTCCACTTTTTAGCTATGGCAAAATCAAAAGGAGACCAATTGGCTTTCTCAACCATTTTTCTTGGAATTAAAGATAAATTTTCCTTTATAGCCCTTATGATCTTAGCATGCAAGTCCCCTTCGAACATTTCTTTATCCCTAAACACTCTGTTGTTCCTTTCCTTCCAAATATTCCAAGACACAAAAGGTAGAACAAAAGACCATAGCTTTCGCACAAAAGGATTTTTTGAAGGAGCTTTCCATTGTATGAAGAAATCTTCAATAGAAATAGGGGAAACCCAAACCACATCGAGAAGCACAAAAATTTTACCCCAGATATTCGAAACAAAAGGGCAGTGAAGAAAAAGATGATTAACAAATTTCAAGATCATTCTCAAGACATATAACACCTGCTTGGTAAATTAGTTACATATTTTGGTATGTTAGTAATATTAATTAGTTATATAATATTTTATATATTAGTAATATATATATACATTAAGTAAAATATAGAAATAATATTTAAATATTATATACATAATAATATAATATATTATATATTAAATTATAAACTATGCTGTATATTCTAAACCAGATTTATTAAAATAAACTATAAAATATTTATTGCATTTTCTAAATCATATATTATGTAGTGTAAAACATTTTAAAATCATATATAAACCAAATCGGATATCCGATTCAAAATGGATATCCGATTTGAAACGGATATCCGATATTTCTAACACATAATTTATTGCCTAGGGATTAGCCTTGGGCTTGCTTTGGTATTTGGCTTGGACATGCCAATCCTAAGAAGTCAACGCAAAAAACGTGTTTGACAACTTACCTTATTTTTCTAGACTTCGTCCATGTGGCTGACGACTTTATTTTTAGCCAAAATTAATGAAACAAAAAGGGCTTGTAGAGGAGACTCTCAGATTTCAACCAATATAAATTATTCTTTACTTTGAATTTAATAAATAATTATTATTCATTTTCTATTAGAATTACAACTAAAGTCCCGGATTGATGTGCTGATTGAAAACATCTATAATTTCAATGGTATTATATTTTTGAATCCAAATATGCTACATTCTATGCTTCGTGACATTATAGGATTAAAAAATAAAATTGAATTTCTTACGAAGATTTGACCAAGTTGTCGGGTCGACATATGATTTTTTATATTTTAAAAGTTGTAATAAAAATTCATAATTAATTATTTACTTGGAAAAATATTACAAACAAATATGCATCACATCCGTATATGAGTCCTCTACTTATATCTAAAATATTATAAAATATTATCATTTTATTGTGAAGTTAAGGTGGTCAGACAGACACCTACTTCTTATTTTTTCCCTGAAATTTAAGTACTACTGCATTGAAATTTCAAATTTTCACCAAATAGACTTAAAATAAAATAAAATAAACTTAGTAGTTTAGAAACTACATTCAATTTTCCATAGATTCTATTCTTACATATTTTTGAAATAATACTTATTCAAATTTTTATGTCAAATTGCCTAACTCTAATTTTTCTGAATTTTCATTACCACTTAAGGGCCTATTTTTTCCATGATGATCCTGCACATACCCATTAGTGAAAGTGCATCTAGGGTTCCCTAGACTTCTTTCCATTAGTGAAATCTCCCCATTTAGGGTTTCTCACATATTTGCATTAGTGAAAGTGCATATAGGTTGCATTTTTTTTCTTTCTTGCATCATTTCATTTCATTCAAAAATTGAAAAGTGCATTGTTCATCATCCTAATTGAATTTAGAAACATTGTTATTGCATTGAAAATTGAAAAACTACATTCAAATCTTGCATTCAATTGCTTGTTATTAGTTTCTTTTCTTTACATCCATTTGCACAATTTCCTGTTTCTAAACATTAGGTACCTGGGTAGGCAACCTGGGAACACTATTATCAACATGCACTGTTTGATTTTCTATAAAAACTCCTTTACCGGGATTTTCAAAACGCCCTTGTTGGCATCTTAGTCACTCTTTTGGTTTTCTGCTATAGTACCATGTTTGAATGATTTGTTATCTGTTTCAACTTCTAAAACCTTCAAATTTCATCAGGAGGACTAAGATGCCCTCCCTGGCATCTTAGTCCTTGTGGAATTTTAGATTGTAGTTTTCAGGATTTGAATCAACATTTTGTGCTTTTGTTTCGGGCATTTTACTAAATCTAGGTTAAGTAGCTTCATTTCATATATTGCTTAATTCCAATTTTGCATTCACAACATTTCATTTTTCAGATCATTGCATAAAGTAATCAATAAATTACCTTGGTTGAAATCTAAAATTGCATTTCATTCTACTTTACATTGCATTGCATAGATTAATGTTCAAAAATGTTAGTTCTGTCTTTTCCAAGTTTGCAAAGAAAAAAATTTAGTTAATAAGCATGTTAGTCATTCATTCAATGCATTCTAGTTATGAGAGTCTCTTAGTGCAAGAGAGTGAAAATGTTAATAATTTCCTTAAACTTACCCCCCTCCTATCTCACCTTTGTGAGGATGATGTGATAGAAGAGAATACAAACATAGATAATCATGGTGGTCACAATTGTTCTTCTCTCGATACCTCTCCTTTTAGTGATGAAGGTATCTTGGTGAAAGAAGATACAATCATTGAGAATCATGAAGATATTTCTTTTCCTTCTCCTCATCCCCTTTGGGAAGATATTATAGCACAAAAGAATGAGATCATAGACACATTTCTCAACATTACTTTACCTAATCTCCATTCCCCCTTTTCTTGTGAGAGTAATTTAGTGGAAGAGAATGAGACTGTAAATTATGAGGATGATAGATTGGTGTTAGATGATCAAATCTTTAAGGTCTATAACAACCCTCTTTATGATCCTTCCCCTACTTATCCTATTTTGGAAGATATTAGGTAACAAAGGAATAAAATCATAAATCATCATGAAAATCATACTTTTCCTCCTAGTATCTCTCCTCATTATCAAGAAGATACTTTGATCAATGAAAATCATGAGAATCTTAGTTTTCCCCCTTCACCTAGGGAAACCCTTATTGAGAAAGAAAATTCAATCATTGATAACTCCCTTACATATGATGAATTCATTGAAGAAGAACCAACCTTTGAATGTCACGAACACTTAGTTTGTGGTTCTCCTAAAAAATCTCCCCCTTTGGAAGATATCATGGTGGAAGACAATGGAAACATTGACAATAGTAGTTCCTTAGATGAAGATGATGAAGTAACATTCAACTCCCCTTCACAAAGAGATCATGAAAATAACAATAATACTTCTGAGGTTATGCACATTAGATATCCCTTGGAGTAATCTCTCAAACCTAAACTTATCATTTATCCACCCTCTCACAAACCACAAGTTAAAAACAAACCAGTCCTTATACTAGGATTTGGTGCATCTTCTTGCACCATATAAATTGAATACTATGCACCCAAGGAACCATGACCCTGAGGGTTTTATTGCTACAGTGAAGGAAAAGCATAGAAGTGGCTATTTTGTACACAACTTTTACTATCCTAGGGATGTAATTAGGAATGTTTTTGACTTCCAAGAACAAGAGGAGAGAAAAGAAAAATATTTGGCTTTGAATAAAATGGTGGAGAAAGTTAAAAGGTCTAATCCCAACTATGATCCTATACCCAATATCAGGGGTGATTGCAATAGAATTATGTATGTTATAGAAAATTTTGAGAACATAGTAGCTATCTTGAGGGGAAAGCATGTGGTTACTAATAAAGGAAAGTTAGTGGCAGTTGAGGAAGATCCCAATGTAGTTTTGGAGGAGATACCTTCTTACCAACCACTATCAAAGATAAGAATATATTCCAAGAAGAAGAAGAAAATGGAGAAAAAGAAAACATTTCCAACTCCTACTAAATTAGAGGGATCAAGGGAAACTTCTCTTGAAAGATTAGTGCCATCACCCCCAAGATAGGCTCCATCAATTATGATTGATGTAGATTCACCCCCTGGAAGTCCTGCTCCATCAAAGCAACCACTTGCTAAGAAGCAAAAGAATGAAGTGAAAGGGGTAGTTGACTGCCTTGATATAAAGGAGGATGATATTCTTATTACTCCTAACGAAACGCAACAAGGAATGACCTATCCCATAAGGGAGGTTGCCTCAAGTTCAAGAGACAATGGCCTTAGACTTAGAAAGGCTGATCTAAGTGGTTTGAACAATGTATATGATATGAGGCAAGAAGCTTTCAAAGCATTTATGGAAGATGATTCTTTCATTGAAACCAAGGAATTCAGGGATTTTATATGGAGAGAAAAAGCCTCAGAATATGTAGAAAATGTGGAAAGAGAAAGGAGCTTACAACCAAAACTCCCTGAAGGTATTATTCAGGAAAATGTAAGGAAATTTATGAGGGAGGAGTTCCAAAACATTACAACTAAGCCAGAGAGCTTGCAAAAAAGAGTGGTGGATTGTTGTTACCTAAGTGGGACATAGTTGATGCAGTGGTGTTGGATGACATAAGAGGTTTGAAAAGCCCCTATTTCAAAATGAAAAAGAGGAAAAATTGTCACTTCAGGGATCGACATTCAGTGAAGAATGGGATCCATTGGTAGTTTGGTCATTGTCTTTGGGATCTAGAAATCTAGTAGTTGCTAAGGTAGCTGACTTTAGTGGACAATTGGTCATAAAGAGAGTCTCTAACACTCCATCCTTGGAAGAAATTGATATGGTAGTAAATTTTGTAAAGAAATAGTAGAGAGCCTTACTCTTGAAAGGGATATGTATAGGAGTAAGTAGAATGAATTGGTTGATGAATATAATGGGAGTCAGTAAAAGGTGGATGTATTGGAAACTGAGGTAGCATTATACATGCAACAAATATAGATATTGAGGGAACAAGGCCCAGGTAGCTCAAGTCATGCACCACCTACTTCTCAAATGACACAACCTCAAGCTCCCCTTCCACCAGAACAAGCCTTGGAAATAGTACCATATAACATGGGTCAAGAACCACTTATAGTAGAAGAACCAAGCACATCAAGTGCAATTCCATCAAATGAGCCTACCAAAGCACAATTACTCTTACAAATTGAGGTCTACAAGAAATTTCTTGAAAAAGCTCGAGACACCATGTATGATAACAATTCCAATATTGTTCATATAGTACTTAAACATATGAACAAGAAAATTCAAAGAAAAATAAATAGTGTTCATGCAAATTATTCTTTGATGTTGCAAGCAATAAGGTTATCTCAGAGGGATAAGGAAATGGCTATCCCAATCTTAGATAAATAGATTCCTAGAGTTGGTGATTTCAAGCTTATGGTAATTGGGGCTAAGCAGCAGGAGGATAGATATTCAAAGGTGGTGACCCCAACTTATAGATTTGTTTGTGAGGTTAGGGAACAAAATTTTCTGGGGTATGTTGCCCCATTGGAGCAAAAAATAAGAGAATTGAAAGCCAAGTTTGATGAGGCATATTTGACATTGTTACCTGATATTTAGCATATGTTTGATGAGGTCAAGCCTCTACAAACATGGAAGCAATAGGTGGATACCACTATTGTTTCTCAAGTAGCTCTCATTTGTGAGAATGTCAACATTGATACATTGAAGAATATTCTTGAGAAGCTATCATTCAACATTATCTTCCTAGAATATTTCGACAAAGAAGCCAATTTAGTGATGACAAAGTACTCTCCATATAGAAAGAGGATCGATGAAATCATTGATTTCAATTGGCCATCTGATGTAGAATATGAGTAATGGAAGAGGATATTTATTGATGAATTGGATTTGTGAACAAAGGAAGGGAGAACATGTAACGCCCACCATGCAAACCCCAAAGGACAATAGAAACAACAAATTACCACAATTTTTTTATTTTTATTTTTTATTTTTTTTTTTTGAAAGAAGAACAATTCATAAGATAAACATGAACATATATTGCAAATAAAGCAATTACACAATTTCACAATGACCATTACATCCTTTGGGGTACATGAGATGACATCACAAAGTCCTAAAACTAATATCATAACAATAACAAATGAATCAAGATTACATAAAGATAACATCCAACCATCCCTAATCAAAAGAGATGAAAAAGATACATATAACATTTTATTAATAGTTCAATATGCCAATTGTGGAGTATATTTCGACAAATACAACACCATTTAGAATTACATACTATGAAACGTTAACACATAAAAGTACCAAGTATTTATATACATTTCATGAATGACAAACATCCATCACATATCATAAATTAAGGTCAAGGGTTACAATCATTACAATGATAATGAAAGCTACATCATATAAGAGATACAGTAGTACATATGTGTTCCTCAACGTATATGGGAACAATACAATAAGATGGATTAATACAACTGAAGAGGTTAATACAAAGTAACAAGATCAACTATGATTCGGGTACAATCCTGGATTCCACAAGAGGCACATATCTGCACAGCTTGATCCTTGGTTGGGGACCCAATGGGGTGCATAGCATGTTCCACCTGACCACGTGGACCCGAAAGTCCACCCCCCATGCTAGGAGTTGACAAGAAAGATCCCCATACCGCAATCCAAAACAATTAAATGAACCAATAGCAAACCAAACTCCACAACAAGGATATCATCAACATAAGATAACAAATCACAACATTTCCATCACTTAGCCAAAATGAAATAATGAAAATTTCAACAAATCCAAATGTCAATATTATGGCTCAACACTAAATAACCATAAGAGGTGCCAACAACAATAGGATCCCAGTCTTCAAATAAAATCGCAATATCAACCAACAATAAATATCAAGGACACCTTTCGTTAACATCAATCAAGTTGCCATGAGGCATGTATGCAACACTAAAAGATAGAACTTGCAGGCTTCAACACAATCACCAAGAACCAATTGCCTCAACATCATCAACAATTCAAACAACACTCCCAGAGGCAACCAAACAAGGGAAAATAAACGGGTACTGTAGGAGAGTGTCATTGCATGGCCTTACATGGATTATCCAGGCAACCTATCACAAGGTACCGCCTCCATCTATGGTTATCCAGATAGCCTATCACAAGGCACCGCTCCATAGGGTGACTCATGCGGAACCACTTACCTTTCGTGAGGACAAGGCAATGATCTTACCAACCAGGTCTTCTCATCCAATCCTTAGCCTATGAGAGCACTAACAGTATGGGTGAGGCTCATAATTAATCTTGTTTAATGTTTATCTACCTAACCTACTAGTTAATTAATTACATTATCACTTGATTAAGAAACTCTTCCATGGGTTACCCAAATAGCCCCTTTGTGCACTGACCCCCATGAAGAGCCACTCTCCCTATGGGTACCAAATCAAAACATACAAGGGGTGTACCTCATCTCACATAAAAATCAAGGAGTACATATCACACAACATGCAAGGCAAGAACCATCCCGCAAACCCAATTCCATATCACTGAAACAAGAACAAAGGAGGTACCACCCACAAGAACTCAAAATCAGATTTAGGATCAATGAATTATAAAGGTCCAACCATGGAAAATCAATATAATTCAAGTTTTCTCCATTGCCTCTGGAAGCCTAAAATATCGAAAATCCACAAACTCCCACAAAAGGGTAATTCAAACTCTTAGGTTCTCAACCATCTCAAAAGAGACTACAAGAAGGTTATTGCAAGAAGTCTCCTCAATCAGAATCAACACAAAAGGGAAGACTCACATCATGAATCCACAAAATGACCAAATAACTTCCATAATCACAAAATGACAAGAGAAAAGTAAGGAAGACAATATCATAATGAAATAGTAGCCAACACTTTCAAAGATTATCATCTTCATACAAGATCAAACACAATAACCAATAGCTAAGTCAATTGACAGTTCATCCAAGAGAGTCATGACGAGAAATCAAACAAGAAAATAGCCATTTTATCCATGATCTCAACCAAAGGTTACAAATAAATTCAACATTCAATTAAGCTATTGATTTGATCAAAATAGAATATTATACACCAATACTTCAAGCAAACTCTATCTTCCAAGAAATAACCATTCCAAAAACCCTAGTATTAAAGCTTCACTATACAATATTACCACAAAGACTATACATTAGTAAAGTTTAGATGGATTATATATATGGTGTACCCTAATGCTATAAAAGGCAACACTTCTAATTACTTTGCAATGATAATTCAACTAACTAATAAAAGTTGCACCAACCAAAAGATAGATATTCAGTTAAATGGAGATGATAATACTATCTCATCTCTATCTTAGACACTAATCTCCTTATGAACTAGAACACAATTAGAGAAATAAAATATCCAATTAGGACAATTTCAAATTCAACTATCCCCTTAAAAATATCGTTTACATTAAGCTACCCATTAGGTCCATTGAGTTAAAGGATACTTAAATCTTTTTCAAACACCCACATGAGACTATCACGACCACTAATATTTTCCAACATACCTATTTACATCCTTAACTTGAAAATATTGAATAGTCACATGAATATCAATAATACTCAAATGCTTGCATACAAGTATTTTATATGAATGTCTTTTACTTATTCTTTTCCTATTACTCACTTGAATAAAAGAGTTATTTATAATTAAATATTATTTATTTGTTTGTTTACTTATTTCCATATATACTTTGTCCTAAAAGTAAATTAGAAGAATTATAAGAAAGAAATAAATTTATATACAAATAATTATACTATTTCTAATTCGATAAATTATTATTTCTTTTTTTTCCTAGAAAGGAGATAAACTAAGGAAAAATAGTCATACAACTTATTTTAATTTTAAAGATTCCTTGAAAAGAATATGAGAATATTCTCCCTCTAACTTTATTTAAGGGATAACTTAAGTCTAAGATTTTTCCACGATGACTTTTTTCTCTTTCTTAGGCTTAAAGAGCTTAATATTATTTTTTTTACTTTATTTTAAAGGATGTAATATAAAGTAAAGCATTCAAAGACTATGACTAACCTCTTCTTCCTTTCGAAACTTTAAACGCACTAAAAGCAAAGCTCAGACAAAAGACTAAAACTATTAGGCTGCGTTTGGACTAAGAGAAACGTTGATATAGGAAAAAGGAGAAATGCATCAAATGCATCATTCTTAAAGCGTGACGAAACCAGAAGATAAAATCAAAGGCGACACAGGCATCGTCTTAGACAAGGTGCATAAAGTAGTGTTTCCAAATGCCAGAGAAGTCCATTGCAGAAATTTGGGAGCAGCGCACGAGAACACAAATGCACAAGACATTTTTAGGTTGATAAGAAAATGATGCAGTTCTGGTACCCTTATATGATATCATGGTTCTGTTTCATGCAGTCACCATCAAGAGGATTACAAGCCAACAAGATATAGCGAAAATAGACCGTTACCCACCGCAAACCATAAGAAATAACCAAGGAAACCGGTAACGAATAAAGAGGGGAAGCATACTACAGTGATGTTATGAAGAAAGGAACTTTTGTTGATCTGAGAGAGTCATAAAATTTTAATTCGAAAGGTTGATTTGAGGAAGAGATAGAGTGGAACAATATTCGGTTTGATTCCATTGATTTCTCAGATAAAAGCATGATTCAGATATTGACCATCGTATAGAATCCTTCAAGCAGCTCAGCATGGAGGTAAAGTTCATCATGACTGTAAAATTTCGGTGTTGAAACACCTTGAGGAAAACCAACACTACTACTGAGCATGACATTAAATATACAATAGGTGAGGTCCCATACACAACCGAGCATTCGATACCTATGAAAGGGCTTAGAAATTTTCAGGCAAAAGCCAAGGACATGTAAGAAGCCGATCTCCTCAGCTTCTGCCAGCGTCCACTCTGCCTGCACCCAAATCATGAGCTTGGAACAGGGTATTTCCAGATTCAAGACTTTTACTCAATGCTGCGAAGAATGAGGAAGAAAGAATTATTTAGCGGTTAACAATGGTAGAAGTGATATGTAAAGTGAGATCTCATGGAGTGAAATAATCGCAGATCATGCTGAATCTATACTTCCACCGTTACAGGACAATTTTTATTTTTATTTTTATTGTTTGACAGAATACCTCAAAGAAATGTGTTCTCATGAGATGCAATGATCACAGGATATGCACTAAGGAAAACATTAAGGATTATGAAAGACATAACGAATTACGGCTCAACAAGGAGCAAATCGGATGGACCAAGTGAGTGCGTACCATTTCCACTACTTGGAAACAGATAAAATAAGTATTCCAACGAGTTTTAGAGAGGCAATTAGTTGGCAGGATAAGAAAGAGGTATAGGCTTTTGGTAAGGGCGCGATCATCATCTCAAGCATGAGAGGTCGAAGGCACACAAAATGCCATGATGGCAGGGTACACACAAATAGTCTGCAAGCTATGGGGCTTAGAATTTAGAACTAATCTTCTCTGATTTCATTGTTATGGTACCTTCACCACAAAAGATATTATCCGATTAACAGGATCACTCTAGAAAGACATGATTGGGGTTGAGGTATGTAATGGGCGATGCACGAATTCCTTTCCTCATTTTACTCAAAGATTCACAAAATAATGGTAGTAAGGGGAAAACATGACAGGTTAGATCGACTGACATAAATACTCACCATGATAATATAATGAATTGGTTTAAGAAGATAAAACCGCAAGGCACAAGTCTAAATATTAGATCTCAAATAGTCATGAACAACTAGCATTATCATCACCCATGATTATTCATTATGCACAGGGACCTTCATGCCCAAGTTCCGATCTTATTGCATATCGACTTTCAACTATGGAATGAAACGATTTAGCAATGCACAATAAAATATTTCTTATATAGCTTCCAAGTATTTTCCTGGGGCAGTTTATAATGAACATACCTCGTTGAATTCGTCAATCGTCCAACATACTCAGAGGATGTGAAAAATTCCTTCGATTTCAGATTTTCTTCCTGCCAAAAACCCCCCGGGCATCTCTACTTTCCTCCCCCCAAAAAGACAGCCTCTGTCCCAGAAGAATTCCATGCAAGAAACATGCAAAGAAGAGAGTGTAAGGACAGGCACGTGGAATGCATGAAGCTAGGTCGAGAAATGGGCAAGAACAGGTGTAAACTTTTAAAAGCCCCAATTTTGCATTTCTCTTTTCTTTCCTTAGATAAAGGTACTTACATGCTTAATTAAAATGTCTTATGATTTTAGTAATAATGATATTAATTATAATATTTATTTTATTTTATATCAATGCAAAGATTTTAGAATATTAAATTTCATCATTTGTAATAACATTTATGGAGGTAAATAAAATGTGTCATTGTTAATCAACACTTTTGTTTGTATTTATTTTCTCAAATTTTTATATATATATATACTTATTCTTTATTTTTATTTTTTTTTTCCCTTCTTTAACCAATTATTTTGAAATTCATAATTAACTGCATTCATAAATGGATGAGTAATCCATTTTATTAAATTTGAGAATATTATTATTTATAATGCAATTCTATATTTTTATTTTCATATTCATGAAATATTGTAAATTTATAAATAGGCTTCAATAATAAGTGGTTTATTAATCCATATTTAAATTTAAAATACTCATTATTGATAATTGTAGTTTACAATTTCGTCTTAGATAAAGAAATAATATATTCTATTAAATCATTACCCCTTCAAACAAATTTAATAATTTAATTTAATACTTTAATTAAATCCCTAGAGAATTTCCGACATCCTTCGTTTAGGTTTTATTTAACCCATGCACATAAACTCCATTTCTATGTAACCAAACCCATATAATTCTGAGTGCTCTAACTTCAATGAATGGTCGGATTCCTCTTGACACCACTATTTAATTTAACTAGCTAATTGAACAAGGCATAATTATCAACATAATCATAAATAACACTTACGCCAACAATCCAGAAAGACAATTCAGAGGGCTCAGAACACATATACTTGGTCAAGTATAGTATAGGTTTGGCCTTAGAGATTACAATGTAAAAAGATATGTGTCTCCAAATTGAAAACACAATAGGTAAATGTTGAACATCGAATGACTAGGATGTTGACTTGGATGTTTATTCATTTTTTCTATCTTTTGCATATTTTGTCATTTTTCTCAAAGGAATGAATATGTTGCAATGGTTAGAATATTATTCTTCTCATCAAAGTTCCTTTTGTAAGGCGGGTCTATCTTCCTTAGCAAATAGAAACAAACTTTGTCTCATATATGTTCCCTCGAATTGAAAGTGTAAATATAACTACAAAGGGAACATATGTTATAGTAGTCAAATTGAAATGTGACATGTGTACTTTTCAGCCTAAAGCTTGTTTTGCTCCCTTGTTCTCATAAAAGGGAATTCACGACCATTAGTACAAGTCTCTTGTTGAATTCTAGATCCGAATTATGTAAATTGTGAACACGTAGAGAACATATTTGAAGTCTGTATATTAAGTTTTAAGTTGAGCAAGTGAATTTTTCAATTGTATGACCTTTCTTAACATATCTGAACAATAATACAAATCTCTCAAGTTTATCATCTCTCCAACTTTGCATTGTATCTAAACTATTAATGAAAATTCAATCAAGAATCATTTCATTAATCTTCATTGTCATTGTGCTTTGATGTATGTTTTAATTTAGGATTTGATTCAATGGATCAGTTAAAATGCTTTGATTAGATCATGAATTTTTATACTTGTGTAGTGGATCTGATAAGTAGTGATAGCGTCTGAGTATTAATATGTGAATTACAAGGAAATCTCACGTAGATCATGGATGTTTAGGATTAAATTCACCTTATAGTTCAATTTGTTGTGTTTTGACTCCTTGCCCAAAGATATGGCACTGATCTTAAATATTTTATGCATTTCCCATGGTTTTGGTTATCCAATTTGAGAACAACATTCATAAATAATCTTTTAATCGATCTACCTTTTGTTGTGGTTGGTTTTGTATGAATTCTCAACTTTAGGAGTGTGATATTTCAAAGAAATTGCCAGTTTCTTTAAAGATTTCATTAATTTAGCATTGGAATGAGAATGCATTTGTCAATTGTGTGCAATGTGTGGTATAATTGTATAGCAAGGTTGTAAGATACACATTGTGGGAACACCCTCCCGAGTCTTATGGAGCCCAAAGTTTAGGAGAAGAAACCTTCTAGCTTCTTTTCATTCATTGGCCAATCATCTCCTAATTCTTTGAGAATTGAATTTTGGAAAATTCATAGATGCTTAGTGGGATCTGCTTGGTTCTTTAAAGCTAACCAACAAGAGGCTTTTAAAAAAATGCAATTCCTAGTGGAGGATTTAACTAATAGCCAGGTTTACCAAGAATGCCAGTGGAAGGATGGTAGATCACTTCATAAAGTTAATGCTAAAACAATTTACTGCACCCTAACTGAATAAAATGATATCATTGAGCATGTCAACCAAGTATGGGGTGCTAACCTAAATAGTAATCAATGGAAAAATATTTTTAAGAAAAAATAGAGAAAAGAATTGGAACCTAAAAAAGCTTGTTTTAGATGGTTGTTAATACTTCAAAGGCTTCCTTTTAAAATAGAACACAATAACATTGAAATATGTAATCCACATAGGGTACCGAAATTTGTTAAACATGTTTTCTTTGATTGCATTATGCTAGAGAATTCCAGAAGCTATAATGTAATGACATGAATATTTGGGGAATTGATAATGAATCCAACCTTACAAAAAAAATTCTTGATTTAGTTAACAAAATGAATAAATATTGCTCTCTATTCTATTTGTTTATATCCACTAAAATCCTATAGGTTATTTGGAAATCTTAGAATGAAGACAAGTTTAAAGGGAGAATAAGAGTGCTTACTAAGTCTTGCAAAAGACTCATAGTGTACAATGTTTCTATGTAGGTTCACATTACCATCAAGATTTCAAAGGATAAGTTTTGGAAATTCTTTGAAAAAAGGATAGTGGACATTGACATATACAAGAGGCTAGGTATGGGAATATGTGGCATGATGGAAACCCATGGGTGGAGGTCTTCTTAAAGGAACTTTGAGAGTTTCAGAAAGATATTAGAGAGGAAAAGAAAAACAATAAGGAAAGGGAACAAAGCAATAGGGCCAGGAGGGAGGGAACCATAGTGGCAAAACATTAAGTAGTAAATGTCCTTGTTAACATGAAGTATGCAACAAGAAATAGGAAACCTAATGCCTGGTAAAAATGGAATTCCATGATAGTCTATAGACTCATTTTGTACATTTGATGTATGTAAACTGAGTATATAATGTAAGTTTTCTATAATCTTGATCTAATTAAACATGGGGTGCTAAGGGTATAGCTAGAAGCCTATGTGAATTGGAAGGGGAACTCAGATATATTACTAGTAAGCAATATCACACTTGATAAGTAAAAGCACGTACCTCATATTTTGATGATTCCACTATATCTAATATATTAATAAAATAAAGATTTCCTCTTAAAAGAATTCTACTTTATTGAATTTGGTTACACAAAAGATTGTCAACTCCAAGGATGAATTAATGAAAATTTAAAAGGTAATAAATGCATGGTTTATCAAGGTTTTTGGTAAGTTTTGAGACTCCCACTACCCTAAATCTAAGGCAATCCCAAGAATTTGGAGAAGATAAATATTTGAGCTAAAAAACAATATTTTTTCATGTAAATCTAAATCTAAAACTAAATGTTAAAATTTTTCCATCTAATGACTTTTTTACCAATGCCACTATGTCAACCATCATTATCTTGCACTCACCCATGAACTAACCAATAAAACAATAAGAAACTAAACATTTCAAGTGATTTCATAAGAGTGCATAGACTATAGAATGCTCCAAAATATCTTCTAATCACATGGATAATGTAGTTCTTAATTTTTTTGTTATTTGATACCACCTTGTGAGTGTATAAACATGGCACGCCACTTGCTAATATTATTATTCATCAATATCATTAACGTTACAAATACAAAATAGAGAGGGCCTGCCATAAAATATTTGGAATAATTGTGATCAATAATGCAATATTGTTCTAATATCATTAAAATTATTTCATGAAATTGAATTATTAATTAGAATTAATAGATGGATGGTTGGTGCAGCCTAAAGAAAGATAAAATGCTAACTAGATACCTTTTATGTTGTGATCTTGGGAATAATATGGCAATGTTAACACTATAATTGATGAGCTTAATATTTAATTGAAATATTTTATGAGAAATTGTATTGATTTTGTAAATAATATAGTTCGACCATGCGAAAAATAATTGAAATAATTTATTCACCACAAACATTGAGTTAGATTTGGCTGAATAATAATATAAAGATAAATTAAACATTTAAAAAATTATTAGGAGATGCATAGAAGACAAGATCAAATGAAATTAAATGGCTATCACACTTTTAGATTGACAATATATAATAACTTTGTTTTATATTTGTGTGGATCATTAGGTCAAAATTAAATAAACAAACATGGATTTTATTACCAATAAAAAAAGTCCACAAACATAAAAATATAAATGGTGAAGCCATAAGGCATGAAATTCTAACGCAAGCATATGGAACTCAAGACACAGGCCAAGAATAAAGAATACATATCATAGGAGAATGAACTAATACAAAGAAGGGTTAGAAGCTTAGAAAATGCCTTTAACGAGAAATATTTATCTAAAGAATCTAAGGATGGTACTCAATATAATAACTAGATCATTGACTTCATGTTTAAATATAAATTATATTAAGTATATTTAAGGAATATCCATTTTGAAGCATTATTAATAAACATGTTATAGAAATAATTTTACGTAATAGATTGCATTAGTTCTTGAATTTGAATTCCTAGGAAATCTATTCAACATAAACATGGTACAAGATTTGGTCCCTTACAATGGGGTTTTATTATTTTTATCGAATCCTCAAATCTACGTTTCCTTAGTGATTAAGATATTATCTTAGCTTCTAAGGTTATGATATTATATATTCTTTAAGTAAAGTTTGTAAAGGAGTAGAACTATCCAAGCATATCATGAACATGGTAAGATAATATTAAGAATATCAAGTTATTAATGATAAGTAATGGTTTGACCAATATCTTGGAAATACCTGAATAAAAAATAAGATTAATTCAAAATTTAATTCAATGTTCTATAATGCATGTGAACAATTAGAATCCATTCCATCTCCACTGTCATTCAATTCCTACAAGTGACTCTAACTCTAAATATAGACATTACTCAATCAATAAAATTTATATCAATAAATACTATTATTGTCTACACGTGAAAACTATCCACATAATTTTATAAGCATTTAGAAAAAAAATCTCCCACTTCCTTAAATTCTTCAAAATTCTACAGATATTATTTATCAATCCATGAGGGGTAAAACCTAAGTGGTTTACAATCAGTGAGGAAGGAAAAGTTGAAAATATTGACCCCATGGAAGAAAAAAAATTGTTTTTGGGGTTTGAGCGAACTAGTTGGTTCGAACGAACCAAAAGAGGGTTCACTAGAACCTAGGTTTGAGCAAACCCATTTAATGAAATTCCCCACCATTCCCACCAAAAAAGACAAGGAAAACCCCTTTTGAAAGGGGTTCAAATGAACCCTGGTTTGAGGAATTCTTTGGGGTTTGCTCAAACCCCCTCGTTCAACTAACCCCCTTCCCCACCTTTCTCACCTCTTTGGCATAAAAAAGTCCAATTTGTGCTTCAAGCCTCGGGTTGAGGATGAAAATGGAGGAGACTTCACACACCCAACTAGATGATGGTAGTCCTGAACGAGCTATCCACTAATATAATTTTAATATGTTTTGGTTTCTATTATACAATGTATTTGTTTCTTTTTAGTTTTATTAACATAGGTTTTTCACCTAAAAATCAAGCTCTCTATTTTGCACATGTGGAAAATAGCAAGATTATCAAAAAATATAAAAAAATATGAGTGCACCCGACTAAATTGCTTGATCCAACAAAAAATAATTGAATTCTGAGCACATACAAAAAAAAAAAATTATGCTGCTATATGGTCCGGGCTTATGTCTAAAATTGTAATTGGTTTGATTTTGAAACTTGATTAAGGAAAAATATTTAATAAAACACTATGAAACCAATTGGAAGCCTGATATATCATAGTTACAAATCTAAATTGGAAAAAAATTGAATTTTATCCTTCATGGAAAAAAAGTTATGCGTTATACGATGAGCGTCACTCCTTAAAAGTGTTGTTTACTGCAAAAAACTAGTTTTGAAGGAGATAGAAGAAGAAGTGCAATCTGATTCCAATTTTTTTGAAAAATATATATTTAGAATCTACAAACAAAATGTGACAAATCACTAGTTTGCATCATCTTCAAATTCTTCACGGTTTAGCCGCTATAGGTGCCTAAAAGTGAAGATTTAGTTAGAAAAAATATTTAAGTGTCTAGTTTGGCCAAAAACTATAAACCAGTATTGTGGGATCACCTTGAGATCAAGTTGCTTCGTGCTACAAATATTTGATGATACATGTATATTCTTCACATTTTCTCTCTTTTTTTAAAATTCTTAATCATATTAAGACAAAGTGAGCAAGAAGCTATGTAAAATAATTAGATTTAGTCATAGTTAGATCCTAAATATATAAATATAGACATCCATATTTATTGCATCCAAAGTTATATATAAATCCTAGAATATAAGAAAAATTATTACCCATTTAGCATCAATGTGTAAAGGAATTTTCTTGGAGGGGAACTCAAGTCTTAGACTTGCTTTTCCACACCTTCATTGCAATGTATCCTTCTTATGAGAATTTTTATAAGATGCATGTGGCTCTTAGAGTAGTCATAACTTGTTTACTAGGTTAGAACATCATCAACCCAATTCTATAATGAAGGTATCCACCACTCTTTCAACTTGAATCTAAGACTTGTCCACAATTAACATATACATAAATACTCAAATTCCATTGAAATTTTATAAAATAACTCTCAAATTCAAGAGCTATTTTTTTCTAGTTATATGTAATCTATTTTTGTAGTTACAGATTGTCACTATCAACCTTTCCATTTTTATTTTTCTCTCCTCTTTGCATGTATAGCTTTTTCCATTTTTATTTTTTTCTCCTCTTTCATTGTATAATTGCCAATTTCTTTTCTATTTAATTTCACATTCTATTTCTTGATAGGTATTGATTGAAACATGTTATTAGTAGGCTATCATACATCTATACAACAAATTATACTCAAGGTCAAACACACAGAAGGTCAACGTTACCCCTTAGGCACCCAAGTATCCTTGACCCTATCTTTAAGCAAGCCTAGATTCTAACCTTAGCAATTGCTCAACATCACAAGCATTTTTAGTAACAATCATCTTTTTCTACAAATGCATTTAAACCCAATTTTGTACTATTAATTTTCATAGAATAATGCTTTCCCAAGTTTTGATTTCTATTTCTCGTTTTGTTGTGTTTAGTCTTTAATCTTTAGCCATGACAACTCTAATATTAGAATAAGTTAAAAAATCTCAAGTTAGACCAATTATTTATACAAAAGAATGATAAACCCTGCATATTTTATTTTATTTATTTAACTAATTATTTGCAATCATGACTTATGAATCAATAAAATCTTGTAAGTCATTCTTATGTACGGACATAAAAAGAATTAATATAATTTTCAATAGTAATAGACAAAAAATGTAAGTTTGATTTATTGAATACAAAAATTATTTCTTTGAAAACCCTTCTTTACAACCACAAGTGACAAAGAACATAAGAGAGCTTCACTTATTTTTCTTGTATTTCAACACAAATTCTTTTTTTTTTTTATCAAATCCTATCTACATTTGAACAGCCCGTCCATAGAAAGAATATGGCATAAAAGTTACATACCTTGCACAATGTCTGGACTTAGGAATGTTGCAGCCTTCATAATTCAGGTTATTCACTCCCTGCTCATTGATCAAACACCAATCATTGTTTATTATCCATCAGTGATAAGATTAAAAGAGAAAACCATTTCCTTGATACGATGAATTAATAATACCTTTTCTTCGTCTAGGATGCATAGCAAAGCACAAGGGAGGGAGGCATGCAAATTATACTAACATGGGATGCAATAGGAGCATTCTAGCTGCCAACACGAAGGAATTTGAAAATTAAAATTACCTTCCCTAGAAAGCATAAGAAACTAGTTTAATTTTTGCCTATGTGTAGTGGATAGTGGCTCCAAAATTCCAACAGCTACATCTTCAAAATGATTAACATATCCACCATATCTGGTCAACCTTGCATGATAGAGGACCAACTGGTGCATCTTGAGGCTTGGTTTCATGTTTCAACTTGATTATTGATTTTGAGTTTATTTACAGAGAAATTGACTGGCCTTTCCTCACATGGTAGACCTGTCAACCAATTAAATTATTAACTTTACGTTTAAATATTATATCCTTAATCAAGCCACACAATAAGATTACAATGGTTCCCACAAAATATGAGGATAACCTTTATCCTATATAACTATATACGCTTCTGGTTGCATGAATATCTTGACATGCTATGACTTGGCTGTGTAATAAAATATATCAAATGATGATTCATGAGGTACTATGAGACATTTAATACCGCCCGTGTGG